>JAUUTY010000933.1:0-131959 GCA_030979885.1 Lolium multiflorum | reverse complement strand
CGGTTCCTCCTCCGCTCCGTCCTCTCTCCCGCCAGATAGCGTGCGTATCTGTCTTCGGCCTCCGCTCTAGTGGTGTACCCTTTGTAGCTGTTACCGCTAAAATGGTGAACCTGTCTCCGACACTCCTCCCAGTCGTTGTAGACTCCGGGAACCTTGCCCTTGTACACGACATACCACGTCATATCTGCACATATATGAACAAGCCAAAGAAACATTAGTGCACGCTCATAGATGTTTGCAACGAATAAGAGCAAACTCAAAAATGATCCAAGTAGTATGAACTAAAAGGCATGGCTCATACATTGTTGGTCTAACAAATATCAACATTTAGGAAGGGGTCATGAAACCAAGTAGGATGCAAGACATTGATACGGTCATTGCACTGAAGTTCATCGACCCCCTCCCCCAAGTGTATAGGTGACCAAACATTCTAATCATCAGCATTTTGAGATAAAAGCAAATGGAAGAATGACAAGGGCCTCATACTTTGTCGGTCGAAACAAATATGAACATCCCGGGATGGCGTTAGTGAGGCCAGGTAGGATGCACAAGAGATTGATATTTGTGCCATCACACCAGGCTCACTAGCGACACCCCGGAGTGTACAGTTGACCGAACATTCTAATCATCGGCACTAAAATGGAAGAAAGAGCCAAGTGGTATCAACTAAATAGCATATGCCTCATACATTGTTGGTCGGAACAAATATTAACATTCCGCGAAGGGGTAAGTGAAACCAAGTAGGATGCACAAGAGATTGATACTTGTGTCATCGCACCAGGTTCACTTGCCCCTCCCCAGAGAGTTGACCAACCATTATAATCATCGGCATTTTGAAAATCTCAAAGCAAATGGAATGACAAAATGGAATAAGTGCCTCATACATTATTGGTCAACACAAATACTATGGTCAGAAACCATAGTTGCAGTATACACCGCAGTATACTTTGCAGAAGGGCCCCCTTTCCCCGGCCGCCGTTCCGTGAACGGGTCCTTAACGACACAACAACGCTGATCTGCCTCTCCGGCGCAGAACCACGGCAGACCCAGCCGCGTCCCTTCTGGCCGCGTCTCCTGCGCTCTTCGCATTGTCGGACCACGATTGAATTTCACTGGGACAAGAATCAAGCATCAATTATCGCGTACTCCACAGAGCATATTAGGAGATGCCAATTTTCCCTCAGCCAGTAAAGGTTGGACTAGGCCTTGATGCAAAGACCGTGCCGGCCTCTGGGCAGGCCGGCACGGTCTTTGCATCAAGGACTCGTTCACTGGACGGCGAGAGAAGAACGGCATCTGCTGCAAAGTACTCTACACCTGTGGACTCTGACGATAGTGGTGATGGCGATTATCAGTATTTCCCCGGTGAGTCCAATCGTGGTCCGGCCATGGAGAAAAGCGCAGAGCCCATTAGACACGGCCACAAGGGAGACGGCTGGACTGGCGTGGTTCTGCGCCGAAGAGACATGTCGGCGTTGTTGTCTCGTCAAGGACCCGTTCACCGAACGGCGGCCGGGGAAAGGGGGCCCGTCTACAAAGTATATTGCGGCGTATAGGTGACCAAACATTCTAATCATCGGCCAATGGTGCGAAAGCAAATGGAAGAATGACAAGGGCCTCATACTTTGTCGGTCGAAACAAATATGAACATCCCGGGATGGCGTTAGCGAGGCCAGGTAGGATGCACAAGAGATTGATATTTGTGCCATCACACCAGGCTCACTAGCGACACCCCGGAGTGTACAAGTGACCAACCATTCTAATCATCGGCCAAATGCAATTAAGAAGTGCCAACTCAAACAAGAGATAAGTATATATATAAGTTCACAAACATAGCCGAACTAGTAATTAATAGCAAGTAAAGTGCTGGATAAAGTTTATTACAACACAATCACGTCTTTAGTTCACACAACTACATAACTAGGCTCGCACATCAAGACTTTCCACTCGGAGCGTGGATAAAACCGCCGCCTTTCTTCAAGCACATCCATGAGCGGTAGTCGTCACCCTGCATTTGGAGCATCGTGTCTATATCACTGTTTGACGGCTGATAGCCGGCGTAGAACTCCCCCGCGCTTCTAATGACATCTTGATGGATGATTTCACAAAACTCTACTTGGATGCGGAAGAAGTCTTGCTTGATGCCGTCGTCAGGGACCCGCGCCAATTTGTTGGCCCAGTCTCTGAGATGCTCAGGTAGCGTAAGCTGCTGCTGGTCCCGTATGAACTTATCCATGTGATAGAGGGCGTAGTAGGCATCCTTGTTACTAGAAGGCGGCTTCTTGACGCAGGGAAACTTTGTTTGGTGCTTGAACACATGCTTCCCGTACCTAACATTTGGCCTCTGCATGTTGCCTTTCGCTTTGACGTAGCCATTGAGAGCATCATCAAGTACGGCCTTGACATTCGTGTAGTCCGTGGTTGACTTACCGTCCGCATCTAAGTATGTGGCCATGGAATGTTTCGGGGTTATGGAGATGAGTGTGCAGGTTTTGTCTCTGCGTAGAAGACATAATGTTTAAGAACATGACGATTGAAATCTAAATAAATCACGAGTTAAGACCGGTACGGTGAGGGGTGACTTACTCGGGAAATACAGGCAGGAGGATGTTACACTTATTCTGGTTCGCTAGAAAGAAGTCTTTGAGGTATCCACTCGCGACTGCCCGGTCTCCGGCGGTGGCCAAGTGGACGGCACGCATGTAGAAGGGGTCGGCTATCGCGATGTCCGGGATGTTGTGTCTAATGATCCGCATCGCCTTGCTGAGCGAGTATAGGCGAATGAAGGTGTAGTGCAGCGGATAACTGTTCAACATGGCGAAGATGTCATCATACCGCAGGAAGATCTTCTCCGCGAAGCCACTATCGACAAAGCCATGGCCCAAGGGCACCTTGGCAATATACACCGGGTATCCATGATCTCTCTCCCTGATACGCCGCTCCTCCATATACTGAATACCGTCAACCAGAGATCGCATAGGACCGGGTGCAGCATCGTACAATCTTTTAATTAGCATCCGCTCACCCGACACATGCACCCTCGCCTCGATATTCTTGGGCACTGGTGGCCCGTCCTGAGCACGGATAGGTGCCGGCTGGCTGGCAGACTTGTCGTCCTTCTTCTTTCTTTTCCGTCCCTTCGGCTTCGTATTTACTGGGACTGCATTCTCCTCTGCGCAAGCCTTCTTCAGTGTGTTAGGACTGATAACACTTCTCACCTCGGCTATCGGCTGAGTCTCGGTGAAGTCGGCAGCTGGAGGCGTCTCCTGAGAACTGAATAGGCGCCGCTTGTTGCAATAGGTTTTCCCCTCGGCGGCAGCTTGAGAGGGTTGGCTACTGAGATCGTAGTCCACCCCAAAATCGAAGTTGCAGTCAAGGTTGGCAAACGTACTGTCCTCGTACGGACCATCGTTCGGATCCTGTGCCATCTGCATGTCCTCATCCTGTGCCATCTGCATGTCCTCATCAGCTGATGGCGGCACCGTTGGGGTGGGCACGGCTTGGGGTGCTGTCCGTGGGGTGGTGTCGCTCGCCCCCAAACGAATCTGGCTCTTTGGCCAAACCATGGACCAATTGAAGCAATGCTGGAGGGTAAGGACCTCATCTTCGTCGGCACCATGGGGTTGAAAGGGAGGTACCACGTCGTCGTAGCCGCTAAGCACCCGAACCAGTTGAATCCTATACACGTCGGGTTGCATGGGTCTACCGTGGAACTGGCGGTTGCTCGGTTGAACGATGGTGGCCTTGGCAACATCGATCAACTCGCCGTTCACAAAGTGCAGGAGAGTGCATGGGACGTCGACGGCGGAGCTCTGCGGAAAACATGTAGGGCGTTAGGGATGGCTAGCTAGTCAAAGGCAAGGATATGGAAGTCATTGGCCGAGGGTTGGTTACCGTGATGGCGTCCAGCTCGGCTAAGGTCGAGGCACCGCCGGCGGCGGGCGTGCAACTGATGGAGTGGCCGCTTGTTGGCGCGGTGCCGGGCGGCGTATTATCCGCAGCGACGGGTGCATTGAGCTGAAGTAATGGCGCCGCGGGAGACACCAACGTTGGCGCCGCGGGAGACACCAAGGTTGGCGCCGCCGGAGCCACCAAGGTTGGCGCCGCCGGGAGCCACCAAGGTTGGCGCCGCCGGAGACACCATTGTTGCCGCCTGCGGACTCACCGATGGCTCCACGTTGTGGGAGTTGCTGCCCGTGAAACTGGGAACCGGGGGAGGCCCCTTTTTTCCTCCCCTATACCACTCGTCAAGACCGGCAACCAAGGTAGGGATGATGGAGCTAAGCGTCGTGCCCACTTGGTCCTCCACTTGCTGTCGTTGCGTCCTCTGTTGGGTCTCCACGATTTGTTGCACTTGTTGCCGCACTTGCTCCTCGACCAATGTCGGGATCTGCGCAACTTGTGCCTTGAGATGTGCGACCTCCTTCTCATCGATGGTGGCCTTTTTCTCCTTTTTCCCCGACTTATAGTATTCTGACCATTTCATAGAGCATCCTTCGCCGACCACACGACCGGCCGACGTCGGCTTACTCAATGGATCCCTCTTCTTGTGGGCATTCAACGCCCTATTTAAAGGGTTATCCCAAGGGGCACACTGCGAGGAGCTCGTGGACCCCGCGCCGCTACTAGCTTCCTTTTCACTTTCCGCAGCGATCTCCTTAGCCTACGGGAGGAACATGCATGAACCATTTAGAAATTTGGATTCATCAATAAGAATGCAACCATAATGGAGCTAATTAAGCGGGTGCATTCCTTACCAGAAGAGCCTCAAACTCCTTCACCTCCGGAGTGGTGGTGAGCTCCTTTGTTTTCGGGTCAATACGGTACCGGGCCAGGAGAAAGTTCCTGGTTTGCTTGTTTTTGTATTGCGAGAAGAGGGGCTCGAGGCCGTTCTTCACACGCTCCTCATCCGCGGCGTCCCATTTCGGTTGCGCCACCCTAAAACCGCCAGGACCTAGTTTGTGGGTGCCTAAGTTCAGTTTTCGCATGTCCTTCCCCCACTGACTAGAATCCGACGTTGACTCGCTCTCGCACTTGATCTTGAAATCAGCGTAGTCTTGCTCGGTGATCGAGGGATTTGACTCCTTGATCTTGTCGTAACTCGCACCACTATTAATCATTTTCTTCACTCGGTTCCTCCAACTAGCGAGGGCGGTGCTCATCTTCGTGAGGGCGGCATTGTGCACTTTGTTCCGCATGAGACGCTTTTCTGAGCAGTCCACCGGGAACTCGTATCGTTCGTGCAGCTTCTTGAAGAGGAGGGTGCGCAAATTCGCTCGGTCAGGATGCCTGAGGTTCTCGGTGTTGATCGAGACCGTGCTCCGGAGGATGCACCCGAGTTGGGCAGAGTACCCTTTGACTAAATTAGGGGGCGCCGTTGGATGCCCACTATCGTTCACTTCGGTGAATGCCTGCTTCACGGTGCTGAGCACATTCGGGCGACGCTCCCTCCGTAGCTTCTTCGGTGCGCCGGTGTCATCCTCGGCGGCACCATCCGTGGTGTCATCCTCGGCGGCACCATCAGTGGTGTCATCCTCGGCGGCATCATCCGCTCGGTACTCTGGATCGGTGCCATCATCCTCGCCGTCGTCGCGGCGAGGTTGTGACTCCATCACCTCCATTTCATCGGTTAGCATCCAGAATGGCTTGCTACCGCTGCCGCCGGCCTCTTCGTTGTTGGCCATGTTCGAACTAAGTAGGAAAAAATGCATAAAATTAGCGCAAGATTTCACGGAAAAATTGGGCATGACCTATGCTAATTTATGTACATATGAGTGCCCCATTTTCGCCGAAACGGAAATGAATCAACATTTCGGCGATAATGGGCAACTCTGTCGATCCCTGCACAAGAATATGACAATATATAGGTGCACGACAGAAATGTTGATACCACCACATTCACACCAGCAACAAACTAGCAGAAGCTAGCAGTAAGGTTGCAAGAAGTTATGATAGCTAAAAGAAAACAGCTAGCAGTAGCATCATCATCCATCCATGAAGAAATTATTCATCAACAATACATCATCAACAACAAAATGCACTAAGTGCTTCTCCAGGTGCTGCTCCATGGGCATACATCAAGCGTTGGGCACTAAGAAGTGCCACAGTTAATAAGAAGCAGAGGCAAGCAAAGAAGAAGCAAACAACTACCTTCGCAAGTATGCTGTCCTTCAAGGGGTAGCCAAGGTTTGAGACAAGCAAGCCTACCTTCCATGCTGTTCCAAGGCATCGTTATAGATGTCGTATGGAGCATGTATATCAACTGTCATGATAAATATCAAAATGAATAATCGTGATGTTCCAGACTATTTATAAACAAAACACCGCATTCTGGAACCATTAAATTAATGAAATCAGCCAGCAAGCAAGAATAATACTATATGTTATACCACAGCTAGTAACAAAGAAGCTAGCCATGTTAAATTAGCGTTAATCGCTGCTATGAATAATTCCCTCTGCTTCTTTTGCTGCACATCATAACTAAGCTATTTTACTATAGTGTTATTTAACATTTAGCCCTTTTCTTCAGCTTTTATGGTTTACCTCGATTCATAGGGTCTATAACTAGTAAGCACCTAGAAATAGTATAAAGAAACATTCTTAAAGAATGGTTTGTAAAATAGAACACCTAGCAAGCACCAGCACTAGCGGTGCACCAACAAGCAGCTCACAGTGTTAATCGCATTTAGAGGATTTTTCATCTATTTTTGACGTAATTAATGATTGCACTTGGTTCCAACATTTGGTTCAACCTAAATCAAAAAGCAACCCTAGCTAACATCAAGCACTAGATTCAATAACCAGTAAACTAGTAAATGCTCACCGCTAGCTCATTTTTATATTCAATAGGCTACTTTGCCAGTGTCGTTGTTCTGAGAGACATTATGTCACGTCCTGAGATGACTACACTTATAATATAATCATTTTAACGTTGATTTGATGAACAGCAGAGTACTTGAGTAATTTAGCCCCGGAACTCTGTCTAGAAATGAAGGGTGAATAACTAACAATTCTGCCTAGAAATTTAGCAAGAGATGAAGGGTGAATAACTAAGTAACCCTAGAATAACTAAGTAACCCTAGAATAACTAACAATTCTGCCTAGAAATTTAGCAGCATCTAAATGGTTACTTAGTTACCATGCAGAGTACTTGAGTAACAGCAGAGTACTTGATGTAATTTAGCAGAGTACTTATTTTAACGTTGCTATGCTGCTGCTGTTCTGAGACATTTCTACAACATCATCATGAAGCAAATTACTAGCATTTCTACAGAAAAGTCGCATTATGTTTCTACGGTGCTTCACAACTATAAATTTAGCACAACAAAGAAGCAAAGGAGGAGGAGGAGAGCATAGGGAGCCCACCCCGAGCAAGAGTTGGGAGGTCGCTGGTGCTAAGTCGGCGAGTTCCAAGGTATGCAAAGTGAGGGGGATCCATGGGGGTGAGAGAACGAGGGCGGTGGGTGGAGAACCGAGGGGGAGGCTTACCACCGTGGAAGGTGAACGGGAGGAGACGACTGCGGCTTGGTGGAGGTGGCGCGCTTTAGGGGGGGCGCCTGGTGAGGAGGTCGCACGTGGGCGCGAGAGGTCAGAGATTCCAGGACGCCACCAGGTTCGCCGGGTCCACGCGAGTCCTGCCGCCGGGCTCGCAAGGTCACGGGTCCGAGGAATTCAGGGGAGGGGCGCACGTCTGCAGGTGGTTGCTGAGAGGGTATCAGGGAGGGAGCGCCCTGAGAGGGCGCCGCTGGGTGGATGAATCAGACTCGAGGGGAATGGGAGGATGGTCGAGAGAGGGGATTTTGTCTAAGTCACACCCCCTTAGCAGCTGAAGACCTCCGGTGGGTGCGCCACTATGAGGTTAGCAACATGCACCACCAGGGTGCGCCACTACCGGTGATGTTTATTGCAAGGCAAACAACAGCGTTTGACAGCAAATCGATGAATGATCGGTTTCGTCCTCGGGTTGGTTTCAGCAAACTCGGCCGGCTGGGGGCTCAAGAACCCTCAAGGCCCCATTTTTCACTTTTTAATAAATTGATTTAACACTTATATATATATTAAATACACCAAAATAAAAGCATGAATAATGTAATTATGTAGAATATTTAAAATACTATAGAATCTAGAAAATATCCAAAAATATAAATTATATGTCTATTTTGATCGGTACAATGTGTAGATTAACAATATGACAACCATTATTCATACAAGAAAATGATACATAATTATCTTTTCACAATCTTCTTGCCCTTCTTTCTCGCGGTTGAATAATTTAGCCCCGGAACTCCTAGACTTCTTCTCTTGAATGGACGGCCTTTAGGTAGGGTGGTCCTGCTTCTTCTTGTTGTGTATGGTTCTTCATCATCGTCGTCGTCATCTTCCATCTTCGGATCGCCGTACTGGTCAAAGTCTAGCTCGTTGGCTGCTCCATCCATTCCGATGATGCTCCTTTTGCCTCTCCTCACGACAACACGGCTGGGCTTCTGCGGGTCGGTAATGAAGAAGCATTGGTCCACTTGGGAAGCTAGTACCCATGGCTCATATTTCGCGGTGACCTTTGCGCCCGCTGTCTTGGATTTGGCTTCGGGTATAACCATGGTGGTGAAATGCCGGTCTTCTTTTATGACGTTCTTGGCCCACCTGACACGGAACATCGGCACATTCTCTCCGGCGTAGCTCAGCTCCCAGATCTCCTCGATCTTTCCGTAGTATCTCTGCTTGACGTCACCGGTGTAGGACTCCATCGTTACCCCGGAGTTCTGATAATCGCTCTTCATGTCCTTTTCCTCGGTGTAGAATGTGTAGCCGTTGATATCGTACGCCTGAAATGTCATCAGGTTGTGTTCGGCGCCCTGTGACAAGGCGAATATGAGTTTTTCTTCCGCAGAAGAATCCTCGTCTATAGGGTACGTCAGCATCTTGTCCTTGAACCACCGCGTGAAGGTTGAGTTGTGCTCTTTGATTATATCTCCGTCCGTCCTCTGTTGGCCCTGATCACTGTACGTCTTTGCGATGAAGGTTTTGTGCTCTACCACCCAAGGATCGACCACGTCTATGTGTTGTAGCGCGACTAGGTTTGCTCTTTCAAAGTCGGCGATTCGACCCTTGAAGTCGACATGCATTTCGCGGCTACCGTCGCGGTGACCCCATCCAGCGAGCTTCCCGAGATGCCTGTTTACGGGCAGGCCAACGGGGTTCTCGATTTCTAGATAACTCGTGCAGAAGGAGATGCACTCTTCGGTCAGAAAGCCCTTGGCTATGCTTCCGTCTGGACGTGCCCTGTTGCGAACGTACCCTTTGATGACACCATTCATCCTTTCGAACGGCATCATGTTGTGCAGGAACGTCGGCCCCAGTTGGATGATATCCTCCACGATATGTACCAGCAGATGCACCATAACGTCGAAGAAAGCGGGCGGGAAGTACATCTCAAGCTCGCACAGTATCACCACGATCTCTTCCTGTAGCCTTCTAAGTTGCCTCACGCCAACAGACTTCCGAGAGATGACGTCGAAAAAGTTGCATAGGCCAAAAAGCGTTTCACGGACGTGCGCGTCCATGATCCCACGGATTGCAACCGGAAGTATTTGCGTCATCAGCACGTGACAGTCGTGAGACTTCATCCCGCTGAACCTCTGCTTCGCTTTGTCTAGGTACCTGCTTATCTTCCCCGCGTACCCGTAGGGAAGTTTTACTCCTAGGAGACAGTCGAAAAACTGCTCGATCTCCTTCTGACTTAGAGTGAAGCACGCGGGGGGGCAGTAATATTCGATCTTCTTGGCCTTTTTGCCCTTGCGACGACTTTGCGTGTCCTCCGCCTCATCATCGTCATTATCATCATCATCATCATCATCATTAGGGCGTCCCGCGTGAAGCTCCTCCCTGATCCCAATTGATAGCAAGTCGTACCTTGCTTTCGGCCCATCTTTGGTCCTCTCTGGCATGTTGAGGAGGGTACCAAGCAGACTCTCGCACACGTTCTTCGTGATGTGCATGACATCAAGGCTGTGAGGCACACGTAAGATCTTCCAGTACGGCAAGTCCCAGAAAACAGACCTCGTCTTCCATACCTTGAGCAGCGGCTCCGGCGCCTTTCGCTTCTTCCCCGGCGGTGGGCACTCATTCCAATTTTTCAATAGCTCGTCTATTTGCTCGCCGCTTCTCGTACGTGGCCGTCTTCGTGGTTCGTCTTGACCATCGAACAGATCCTTGCGTTTCCTCCATGGGTCGTCCTCGCGAAGCCACCTTCGATGTCCCATGAACACCGTTTTCGAGGACCCGGGATCTCTATCTAGCTGGCGGTACGTTGTGTCGTCCATGCACCTGACGCATGCATTGAATCCGTGGACCACCTGCCCCGCGACATATCCGTAACCGAGAAAGTCGTGCACCGTCGTGAGCAGCGCGGCTCTCATAGGGAAATATTCTTCCGCGGCGGCGTCCCACGTATTGGCAGGCGCGTCCCATAGCGTGGCTAGCTCCTCTTTCAGAAGCCCCATATACAGATTGATGTCGTTCCCTGGTTGTTTCGGCCCTTCAATTAGCATACTCATTTGAATGTACTTCCTCTTCATGCACAACCAGGGGGGAGGTTGTACATCCACACAAACACGGGCCATGTGCTATGCGTGCTGCTCTGGCTGCCAAACGGATTGACTCCATCGGTGCTCGCGCCCAGCCTTATGTTCCTAGGATCGTCCCCAAATTCTGGGTACTCGAGGTTCAACGCATTCCACTGGCTAGCATCCGAAGGGTGTCTCAACATCCTGTCCTTTTTCTTTTTCTTCGGATCATCAACGTCATCTTCTCCCTTCCTCATCTCCGCGTGCCAGCGCATTAGCTTTGCTTGCTTAGGATCCGCGAAATACCGCTGCAGACGAGGAGTGATCGGAAAGTACCACACCACCTTCCGAGGAGCTTTCTTCCCCTTCTTGTACCGACTGACGCCGCACTCCGGACATATGGTACACTCCGCGTGCTCGTTCCGATAAATGATGCAATCGTTCAAGCACACATGATATTTCACATGCGGTAAATCCAGAGGACACACGATTTTCTTGGCCTCCTCGATACTAGTCGGACACGTGTTACCTTTGGGAAGACGTTCGTGCCAGAATGACATGTTGTCGTTGAAGGATGTGTCGGTCATTTTGTGCTTTACCTTCATCTCCAGAGCCATGAGCGTTACTTTCAGGCGGGTATCCTCCGGCCTGCATCCTTCATACAATGGAGTAACCGCGTCTACCTCCAGTTGATCCATCTTGGCTTTCTCTCGGGCGGCATCCCTTGCGTTACTCGTCTGCTTGAGAAGCAGCTCTTGAAGATAAGGGTCCTGCACCCAGTCCATCGACGATGGTCCATCGTCTTCATCTTCATGATCTTCATCATCGGGTCCTCCATCTTGATCTTCCATATCATCGGGTCCATGATCTCCTACATTGTGATCATGATCATGGCCGGGATCTTCTACATCCTGATCATGTCCGGGAACTTCTACATGGTGCTCACCACCTTCCTTATTTCTTGTTGAAATCCCATGGACAAATTCATAATCATCTTCGTCGCCTTCCCACCGATAGCCATCCATGAAACCACGCATGAGAAGGTGGTCCCGCACCATATCGGCTTTAGGGTCCATAAGGCTCGTCAGCTTGCATCTTCGACACGGACATCTTATCTCCTTTTGGTTAGTTCTAATCATCTCGGCCGTCGCAGCTTTCAAAAACCTAGCCACAACGCCTTCGCTCATCATGCGGACCATGGTCGCCTGCGGGTATAGAGAAAATGGATATCTTAGCATACCAAAAGAAAATTTTGGCATGACCTTCCCTAAAAATAGGACATATGTATATGCGTAGTATGCCCACTATTCGCCGAAACGGAAATGAATCAACATTTCGGCAAAATATTGGCAACTCCATCGCATTTCAAATCCCTGCAAACAAAAACATGCAACACATGTGTGGAGGCTTCGCATATACATGTGTGGAGAGGCTTCGCATACAACACACATGCACGTGATAGAGACGCTTTTCGCGCATGCGCACAACACATGAGCTTCACATAACATATGTGCACACACACGTGTGTGTGCAAGACGATCGGAACCGGTCACACACAAAGCATAAAACCAACAAAGTTACCGATACGACGAGACCTAGAGTGTTGGATGAGGTAAAAAGTTGAGATTGAGTAGGGTATTGAGCTAAGAGAGCTTCACCATTACTTACCTATGAAGAAAATTTAAGTTTACCAACTTAATTTTGGTGAATGAAGAGGTGAAAATGAGGTGGGAAGGAGGGGCAACACGACCAGATCCAGATTTGGTGGGAGGTGGTGGTGGAAGAGTGTTTGGGGAAAGTGGGTGGCACATGTGAGTGGAGGGTGAAAAGCAGGAAATGGTCCCAGGTTAGCAGTGGCGCACCACCTAGTCGTGCGCCACTACTAGGGTGACATAGCAATGGCGCACTACTGACTGGTGCGCCACTGCTAAGCCTCTTATCACTAAAGGGGTCCTGGCCACCTCCTAGCAGTGGCGCACCTCCACGCCATGCGCCATAGGTAAGCTATGTAGCAGTGGCGCACCACTGTAGTGCGCCATTGCTGCCTATCACCTCTAAAGGGGCTCTGGACACCTCCTAGCAGTGGCGCACCACTTTGACGTGCGCCATAGGTAAGTAATGTAGCAGTGGCGCACCCCGGAGACGTGCGCCACTACTAGGTTGGGGGAGGAGCTGGCCTCCTGTCTCAGCACTTAGTTATGGCGCACCTAGATCAGGGTGCGCCACTACTACTTTTGTAACAGTGGCCCACCGTTTCGTGGTGCGCCACTGCTAAGTAGTAGTGGCGCACGGCAGCCATGGTGCGCCACTGCTGGCAGTCTTACGGCTAGGCCTTTTCCTAGTAGTGTACCGTGTATATTGTAAAACAACTCGTATGTTCTTTCTTTTCCTTAGCCCCCGAGTATCTCGGTGGCTAGTGTCGTTATTTTTGTTGTTTTGCGAGGTGTTTTAAACCAAGGCAAAGAACTTGTGAGTTTGTATATTGTATGTATTTCTGTATATAGCGAACTTTGCTCAGTAGTAAGCCCCGAGCCTATCGAAGAAAAAGATGTATATCACCACATCTTTACTATGCTGAAGACTCGCCAGCCCGCTCATTAAAAACCTTTCGGAACCTCCACTCGGTGCCCCGGAAGGAAAAGAGTGCGGCTCAAAATTCACGAGCATTTCAAAGGAGCATTGTATGTTTACATATATCCTCGCTTTAAGAGTAGAAACGCCTAAGTTGTTAACACACGTTCCAGGATTTGGCTCGCAATCCCCGCTCTCTTGTCCTTTATCCCGTACGCTCCTCCTTCAATTACTTCGGTGACGATGTAAGGGCCCAACCATGGCGACTCGAGTTCATGGCTATCTTGCGTGAGCCGAAGAACTAAGTCGCCAACTTGGAAAGATCTTGGTCGCAATCGTCGACTGTGATAATTTTCATATCTTGCTGGTATTTGGCGACTCTTGACAATACCTCGTCTCGAGCTTCGTACGTCATCTTCCAGTGCCTTTCTCGAGGTTTCTTCATCAAACTCCGCCACTCTCGGGGAATTGTGTTCTATTTCTATCGGTAGTAATCGCTCGCTCCATGAACAAGAAAACGGAGAAGCCTGTGTTGCTGTATTAAAAGTTGTCCAGATGTCTATAGCACGCCGGGCAACCTCTGCCAAGTGTGTCGAGCTCAATGGTGCTAACAAAGGCTGATGTCACAGGTATTATGCTGCTTGGTTTTCATCTTGGACCTTTGGTTTGCGGGTGCGCAACCGACGCAAAATGTAACTTGATACCTCTGCGCAATATGCCTTGAATTCCTTGGAGGTAAAATTACTGCCATTGTCTGTGACTATGCTTAAGTGAGGAACTCAAACCAAAAATGATACTTTTGATGAATTTGATCGTCAGCCCGCGAGTTTATTGGTTTTGTCTTCAATTCACTTGGTAAATCCTGTCTACGCCCACGAGCATACTCGTATCCTCCTTCGGCCACGCCTTATGCAATTTGCCCACCATATCGAGACCCCATTGAGCAAAGGGCCACGACAATGGTATTGGCATCGCCTCGCCGCCGAAAGAATGAGGTTTGCGGCTAGCACCCCTTGCACGCATCACAGGTATGCACTATGTCCTTTGCATCTCAATTGTCAGAGCCGTAGAACCCTCTGCTCAAAACCTTGGCCGCAATAGCTCGATCGCTGCGCAGATGTCCCACACTCTTTCATGCACATCTTTTAAGAGTACTCGACCTTCTTCGGGCGTGACGCATCGCTGCAAAACTCCCGATATACTTCGCTTATAAAGCTCGCCCTTAACCACAGTGAAGGCTTTGGACCGTCGAATAACTCGCCTTGCTTCTACCGGATCTTCGGGTATTTCTTTCCTTGAGATATATGATATAAGCCTGCATCCAAGGGACTTGTACCACCATCACCTCATGTGATTCTTCTTCATCTCCCGATGTACTTGCCTCTATTGCTGCTGGAGCCCCCGAGCCTTTCTCGACCTTTTCTTTCTTCTTTGGCTGTTTCCTCGCCTTAGTTTCTTTCACTTATCACCTCCCAAAATACTCCGTGGTATTGGCAACACTCGTGACCCGATATTTGGCTGTGAACGTCGAAGCCATTATTGCCGAGTCTCGCTAACATGGTTCACCTCACACCCGTCGAAGAGCTTCTCGAGTTCATTGTATACCTCTTTGTATGCTATCATGACTGTCATTGACTGCGTCACATTGATTCATCACTTGTTGAGCCACCAATTGGGAGTCGCCATATATTTTTAATCGGGTCGCACCACAAGCTTTCACCATCTTCATCCCATGTATCAGCGCTTCATATTCTGCCTCATTAGATGCGTTAGGAAACGTCATCCGCAGTACATACTTCAACTTGTCTCCTTGGGGTGAAACTAGTATCACGCCTGCTCCAGCCCCCCTTCTAACCTCTTGGACCCGTCGAAGTTCATAGTCCGTGTTCTCGATAAATCAGATGTCCCGTATTTTGGCAAACCCATCCACTCGTGATCTAAGTCTCGGTGCAGATCTGCCAGACTTTATTGCTTTTATTTTTTCATATGTGATGTCCCGAGGGGAAAGCTCTATTCTCCAAAGGGAGAGAGACACGGCCCGTAGCTTCCGGGTTATTTAGTATGTTTGACAATGGTGTTCTCATTGACCACTATTACCTGACAAAGCCGAGAAATAGTGTCGAATTTCTCTGTCGTTGAAACACTCATTTTGCCAAATTTTTCTCATAATTCGTAATTGAAGTGTTTGCGGCATGAAAACTTCGCTTAATGAAATATACCGCTCTTGTACTCCATGGATTTTCCTTCTTCTTCACGCTCAACCACGAGCACCGTGCTGACCACCTGAGGTGTGGATATATAACAGGAGAGGTTCCTTTTCCTTTGGTGCCACCAATATTGGTGGTGTCGAGATTGTACGCTTGAGATCCTCAAAAAGTCGTCCGCTTCTTCGCTTCGTTAATTTAACGCTTCTCCCTGTTTGATTAGGGCGTAGTCGGCAATGCCCTTTCTCCTAGCCTCGTGACGAATCGCTTAAAGATGCCATCATCAGCTTAATTGTATCTCCTTTAACTTTGTTGGCTTCCGCATCGTCACGATGGCCTGAATTTTCTCCGGGTTAGCCTCGATTCCTCCCTCTTGCTGAGACCAGAAACCCCAGAAGTTCTCCAGGACGCCTCGAAAAGAACACTTCATTTTATCTGTAGCTTGAGGCAAGAACTTGTCGAAAGTTGTCGCTGCCTCTTGAGATCATCGATCAATCTTGACCCTTCCTTTGTTGTTATGACTGACATCGTCAATGTACACTTGAACGTTCTTGCCAATCTGCGTGGCAAGGCACTTTTGCATCATTCGCCGATATGTTGCACCCGCTGCTTTTTCAGTTCAAGGCATTGTTCTATAGCAACACGCCTATAGGTTATGAAAGCTGTTTTGACTTCATCCTCTTCCTTCAATCGAATCTGGTTGTAACCAGAATATGCATCCAAGAAGGAAAGACGCTTCTCATACTGCCGTGGAATCGATAATGGATCGATCCTCTTGAGGGGGAAGTGTGATCCTTGACAAAGGTTTATTGAGACACGTGAAGTCGACGCACATGCGGAGACCTCTGTGTTTTTCTTCGGGACCAGCACCGGGTTCGCTACCCACGTGGCTTCTGTGTGTATCTCTTTGATAAATCTAGCTTCACTAAGTCGACACTTCGAAGCATAGCTTTGCGGTTTGGTTCCGAAAAACGCCGCAAATTGTCTGATTGGCCTGGCCAATGGATCCAAGTTAAGGTGCTGGCAAGTTCCCCCGGGTACTCCCTGGCTGTCAGCCGGACACCATGCGAAGATTTCGCTCACGGAGGAACTCGATTTGTGCGCACTTTCCCATGCGAGGTCCATGTTTGTGGCGATAGTTGTCGTCTTCTTGGGATCTGTTATCTGCACTTCCTTCGAGTTCTTGGTGGTATCAAAGGTTGGTTCCTTGAGAGGCCTCCCGACATCTGGCAGCACGTCATAATCAGTGAACCTTGGCGCCGTATATTCTGCTTGCATCCCAAAGGTTTCTGAACAGTCGATGAAAATCCTTGTCGCACTTATCCGCTAGTGCAAAGCTTCCTTTTACTGTGATCGACCCTTAGGTCCAGGGAGCCTCCATAATGATACGTGTAGTGTGGTACCGCCATGAACCTGGCATATGCGGGTCGTCCCAAAAAGCATGATACCGTGATGGAAAATCCATGACTTCAAACTCCAACTTCTCTCTTCTGTAATTTTCTTTCCAAACTGAACGTCGAGATTGATCTTTCCCAATGGGTAACTTGGCTCAGGTGTGATACCATGGAACCGCGTGTCGGTTGGTGTTAGATTCGCCAAGTCGATATGTTCATCTTCCTCAATGTGATTCACAGACATAATATTTAAACTATCGCTTCCATCTATAAACACCGGAAACATCGAACTCGCAATGACCGCCTGCAAATCAAAGTCGATCGCCTGGCCGAGGAACTTGTCATGATGGTCCATATGGTGAAGCTAATGTCCCGTCCGACCAATTGTGCACTAGAATGTTGAGGAGGCATTTTTTCAGCCATAAAAACTTGCCGAGAAATTACTTTTTGAGCTCTATTGGATGGTCCCCTTCTGAATCATCGAGACCTCTCCATTGGTGTTGATATAAGGACCGTTCATTGGAGCTGCCGCTATTCTGAGCTGGTGCCGATTTTCGTCTGTGATTGCGGGAGGAGGTGGCGTGGACCTCACCCTTGGCCCATGGGGTTTTATTTGTCAAATTGCAAGTTGACATGCCCGATGTATCTATTCATTGAAAGTCTGGTCCTTCCGCAAATGTCCCGAATCGTCTCTTCCGTTGTTGCTTCAGGTAGAAGTGCATTTGGCATGGTCCGTTCATCATATCTTCTGGGAGATATATACGGCCTCTGGAACCTTGGACCATTATTTTGCCCTCGTGAGTAGGGACGGGGACTGTCCTTCTATAATCTCCGCACTGCTCACCACTCTTTACAATCATCTCGATTGTTTCTCCATTGCTTTCTAAGTCGGCCGATACGTGGCCGGGACCGTCGGGATCCGAAATCAAGGAAAACGCCGTCATTTTGGAGGTTTCTATTGTGATCCTCCTTGTGGACCTATGTAGCTTGTTGTTGACAACAACCCATCCGCCCAACATTCGCTATTTCCATGAGTGTTGCTATTGTTTTTGGATTAGTCCTTCCCAAGTCCTCGATGAAATCTTTTCTTCGGATCCCAGCGACAAAAGCATCTATCGCCCTCTCGTCAGATATGTTTTCCGCCGAAGCTTTGATACAATGTTCCACCTTTGAGGTACGCTCATCGACTCATCATACTTCTGTCGACAGGCTCTCAATTGCTCTATTGACGCAGGTTTCTTGTGCATGTGGACAAGAAGTTTTTCACGACAAGTCCTCGAAGGTCTCCCAGCTGTCGAAGATCCAGGTGGTAACTTTTTAATCCATGATCGAGATGCGCCACTTATGACACTCGGATGCTTTGGGAGCAGTCGTTGCCCTTGTTCCACCCGGGCTGGCTTACCGTCTGTGTAATCTCAACCAAACTAACTGGATCTTGCAACCCGTCGAATTTCTTATAACTGTCAGGCAACTTGAAATCAGACGGGACTCGCATTTACGGACTCTGTCGAGTGACACAGTGGAGCTCAGACATATCTTCATCGTTTCACTTGTGACCGCCGACGCTTCTCTTCATGTCGCGCCCCTATCGACTCGTGCATGTGCCGTCGTATCTCTTTGCCGACGTTCTGAGGATCATGCACCGCCACCGTAGGTGGATCATTTTGCCCTGGCGCTCCTTCTGCTGAGGTGTACTTGTACTAGCAAACGCTGCTCCCATGACTCCAACCTCGCCATGGCCATATTATACAACGCCTTCTTTGGATCTCCAGTAGGTAATGGCTGCTAGATTATATACGCCTGTGTCGCCATATATCCCGCTTCCGGTGGTGTTTTGGGGATGATGTTTCCTCTGTGTCAATCGACATAAAAGACATGCTCTGTATTCCTGACTGTATTCTCCCTCTCTCCGTTTCTTCCGTATGTTCTCTCGTTGCTCTGAGATCTTCCCCGTTATGGTCATCTCAGCTTGTTGTCTCCAAGTCCCCTGAATGTCGACTTCAATCAGCCTTTCGCGCCGCTTGACGCACGCAGCTGGATCTTCTCTTTTCGAGTTCAATTCTATCTTTTTGGAGTTCCCTTCCTGCACGGGCTAATTTATATTATACGCCCGCAGCCTCTTCGGTTGTTGTAGTGGTGTTCATCGGCTCTGTGCCATCCATAGCTCTTTGCCGTTCGTCCCAGTTTCCATGGGAGTTGCACCTTTGTCTTGGTTCACGCCGATGAATGTGTGCCCAAACCTGCATGAGACTCACGACTCATATGTATTTCCAAATCATTGAAAGCCTCTCGACGTTTCCAAGCCCTGCCTGCCTTGCCTCTCCAATTGCGTAAACTTGATGATATGTTGAAGCTTGATTGTCATCGGAATTGGTGACACCGTCGTATAGATCGGTGAAGACCTCCCGAATAGAAGTGGATCGGTCGATGAAGTCGAAAGTATCGACATTGTCCGAATCGCTGCTTATATTTGAGCTTGGTTCACGATGACGGTGTTGTCGAAGATCTTGACGAGCTTCCGCTGAAGGGTTTGCGATGGCTGTCGCATTTAGATCTCTTCATTGCCGACTCTCGGGAACGCACACCGAATCCCAGGAATCGGAATCCAGCTCACAACCGATCTGATTAACTGGAGATCAAGGACTTATGAGACCCTCCTTTCCCGACGCGGAAGTGGTTTTCTCCGAACGCCATGTCCATGGGCTCCTCTTAGATACGCATATGCATCCACGGGAGGGTGGGGTGGAGGAACAAAATCACTGTAGTAGTTTCGATCTCTGCTACCTCGATCCATCACGTTTCTTGCCAAATTTCACCAAGATGTCGACGATAAAGTGAGCTGCTATCGAGATCAGATCCTTTTGTCGCTCTAATTCCCACAGACGACACCAATTGACAAGGAATTAACTTGTCAATGCCTACAAGTTGTAGACTAGGGTTTTTGTTGGAAGTAGAGGGCAAAAGTAGATCTCAAGGTTTCAACTCGAAAAGTAATTAGAATCAAGAGAAAACTGGTTTGGCGTGTGAACAATGAATCGATCCATGTCCCTCGACCCCCTTATAGAGGCGTGGTCGAGGGTTTCATGATACACAGCAAAGTCCTGGGAGACTCTTTGAGTTCATCCCGTCATAGTTTACAAGTCATTATTCCTATAACTCTATATTTCCAAACTACTTCATAATTGGGCTCTGTGCCTATAAACTTCGGTCGTGGGCCTTCAAACCCTGTACCTTCTTCGGGCAGCTCGTCAGATGCTTCATGTCAGCCGGTACTACCGCTCGCGATGCCGGGCTCACTACCGCTTTAGCAAGCCTACACCCCTTAGTACCCCGGGCCTCATTTTTATCTTTTCCTGCACTATGTCTGAGGGCTCCGCCGGCCTAAGCCGGCAAGGTACCGGCGGCCCCGGCTGGAGGTGGCCGCTCATCGCCGCGCCCGCCCGACACCCGCTCGTCAATCGGAAAGCCGTTGTCGTGGCGTGTTTCTGGCCGCACCACATTCCTCGCTACTGGTTCCGCCAGACGTGGCCGCCTAACCACAGTCTCCTCACGTACCTTCCTCGCGCTCGGCTCACTGTCGGCTGCGCGTGGACACGCTGGGAGCTTCCGCCGTTGTGCCCGCAGTCGACCTCAGCCCAGGGTCGTTTCGCACGTGGCGGCTCCCTCCGATCCCTTTCTTCGATACCTTCCTAGCTCAGCCTCCTCGGGCCGGTCAGTCCCACCGGGGCCTAGCTCGCCCAAGTTTTTGAGCAGCCCAACGGCGTAAAAATAGAGCCTGCTTTTTAAGCCCCCTCTTTCTCTCTTTTTGGATTGCTTCTTCCTCCTCTCTCTCAAGCTCACCACCATTGTTGTTGACTTTTTGTGAGCTTGATCTCTCTTTCCCCAACCAATGATTCTTGCATCTATTTGAGAGAAAGATTGAGGAGATCTAGATCCACACTTTGACCAAACCAAATCATCTCTTTGTGAGTGAATCTTTGGGATCTAGATCTTGGAGAATTTTGTGTTCTCTTCTTTGTTCTTCCTCTCTTATTCCCCCAATAGCTTTTGTAGCTTTGTTGGAATTTGAGAGAGAAGGACTTGAGCATCTTTGTGGTGTTCTTGCCATTGCATTTGGTGCATCGGTTTGACTTCTCCGCGGTGATACGTGGAGGTGAAAGTTCGTGAGATATTCACTTCGGGAGCTTGTTCCCGGAGCTTGTTCCTCTTGGGTCTTTGGACCCTAGACGGCTTAGTGGTCTTTGTGGTCTTTGTGGTGTTCTTGGGGACTCCAATTAAGTTGTGGAGATTCTTCAAGGGCAAGGCCTTTGTGGCAATTTATTGGGAGCCTCCAATTAAGTTGTGGAGATAGCCCCAAGCTTTGTGCGGGTTCGGTGACCACCCTAAGGTTCCATAGTGGATCGAGGACATCCCTTTTGGTGGGAATTATCAAGGAGAATACGGTGGCCTTCGTGCATTTGGAGTGACTTGTCCTCCACACCGCTCCAACGAAGAGTAGCACTCGCAAGAGTGTGAACTTCGGGATACATCATCGTCTCCGCGTACGTCACTTCGGTTATTCCTATACCCGAGCTCTTTACTTGTGCACTTTACTTTAGCCATCGTGCTTGAAGTTACATATCTTGCTATCACATAGTTGCTTATATTGCTTAGCATAAGTTGTTGGTGCACATAGTGAACCCTAGTTATATAGGTTTTGTGCTTGACAAATTAAACGCTAGTTTTATTCCGTATTTGTTAAGCCATAAAAGTTTTAAACCGCCTATTCACCCTCTAGGAAGCATCCGTGTCCTTTCAAAGGGTAAGAAAACTAAAGTCACTTTCGCAGAGTTATTGGAGAAATATAAGAAGGAGAGTGAAGCAAGGAGTTCTTATCGGCCAAGTATTGCAAAGTCATCAAGATCACCCCCTAGGCGAAAGCCCAAGACCCTGATTGGGAAAAAGGGAGAAGTTTAATGAAGCGGGAAAGCTTCGTATCCTCCCTTTAGGCCACCAATGCCAATGTCATGGATACCTTCCTATGGTGATTGTTATCCATATCCATCATGGGATAGGTAGACCCAAGGGTACATTATCCTCTTACAATAGATCATCTAACCCAAAATATGCACCTCCTAGAAGGTCAAAATATGAACAATAATCACATGTCAAGGACCCCTAATAAAAATGAATCTATTTAGAGCTCAAGGAAGAAGAAGGAGGTGTCAAGCAAGTTTACCAAGTGAAAAGGATAACTGTAAAGCAAAGATGTTTCGTATTCGATCTAAATAATAAAGATCCCATTAATTTGATCTAAGCACAACGGCAAAGAGATGAAGAAAGCAATTGCTGAAGCTCGATGTGCCACTCTCGAACAAGTAAAGCTGAAAGTGCCTCCAAGGCCAAGGAACAAACGCACCATGCAAAACCAACACACCCGAGATGCCCGGGCTTACCACTGCCTGGGCAAGAGAGAAAACCTAAATGGCTTGGTGCCTAGAAGTTGAAAAGGAAGAACATGGTATGGGTCCTGGTTAGTAACCTCAAGGCAAGAGGATGTGCAAGCCCGTATTGCAAGAATAGCAACAAGGACGAAGGAAGAAAGATCGAGGCCTCTGCAAACGTGTCAAGCAAGAATTTTCTGTCATGTGCTAAGAAGTTTCGATTAGCACATCATCCATATTATTGAGCTATGCCATTTATGCCATGCCATGTAGCATATCCTCAGGTATGATCAGTTACCCTCCATGGTCTTATTTTAATCCGTGGATGCATTATAATTTTTTACAACATCAAAGGATATTATGATAGGGAAAACAACTGATCTTTCATGAGATGAAGATAGATTGATTTGTTGGTGGAGTTCGTGCTTGATGATCCGACTACACGTGCAAAGCTCGTGCGCCAATACAATCGCTAGGACAATCTCCGGGAGCACGATCACCATCGAGGGTCTTAATTCCTACCTGAAATCAAGAACAAGTAAGAACCAGCATGAAATCAAAATATTGCCAATAAAGATGAAAACTAATGATAATGGTGGGATTCCAAATAGTCGTTCTTGTTCTGGGGCGTTGCCCTTGCAAGAAGTACACGAGAAGTTGGTAAAGAATTGGCTAACTTTTTAGTCTAATCAAAATCCAAGTTCTAATGATGGCTACAGAGGGATATATATGGGGGAAGTGAAGGGATTTTCTCCAACCAGCTAGGGTTGGCCAAAAACACACCTAAATGGGCCTTCCTCCACTTATATGGCCTCTTAAAATCCCCTATAAAATACATAATCCGAAAATACATGGGTCTGCCCATTAAAATAAGGATTTAGCACCAAAATAACTCTAATTTTTTATGATCGGCAATCCTGCGTAATTCGCACTAGCCTCGACAAAGACATTATGTTGGCTTCAAAGTCTCAAATCTCCACCCATATTATCGTAGCATCAATCCTCATGGACTTGTGCTCTCCTCCATGCACGATCACGTCTGAAGTGCGCTGGCTTTCATTCTCTTGCTAGGTCCATCATTCCCAGCAACGTAAATACATCCCAATAGCCAACATCTCTCATGTACATTAGGAAGAGTTCCTAGAAACGAAAGTACCTGATAATTAAGTTGACGTGCACGAGCTCTTGTGAGAGGTCCTTGTACTGGATGTGTGCGATATGTATATAGTATTGGTTGTATCTATCATAGAGATGTCCTCATCATCCTCCCCTACTTGAATTGAAGTCACCCTCGATGCTTTCTCATCATGTTCTCCAAAATATGGCTTCAAATCTGCAATGTTAAATGTGGACTAACCCCACCAAAATCTCGGCAGTAACCCAAGTTTATGCATTATTATTGATGCGTCTAACACCTTTGAAATGACCCGCAACACGTGGCATTAACTTGTGACCATGCGCATCCGTGGAAAACGATTTTGAGCAATTGCATCAAATGATCTCCAACATCAAACACTACATGTTTCTTCCTCTATCTCCAACAGTTTTATATTTAGTGACCATGCGCTCAATATTATTCTAGTTGTTTGATATAATTTCTAATCAATTCAATATGTTGTGTAGCATCAAACTTTGTTTGCAATCAAGATGGTAATGGCAATAAATCAATTGGTGCATCAGAACCAAAACCATACATAACTCAAAAGGCAAATTTAGTAGTGAATGCAATGAACGATTTAGCAAATTCAGCTATGAGGCAACTTCACATTTTTAAGTTCTTTGCCACAAACCCTAAGCATAGTAGACAAGGTTATATGATCATCAAATTGTCCATCAGCTTTTGTATTTAGATATGTAGTACTAAACAAATAATTTAGTCCTCAACTTAGCCTATAAACATCTCCCAAAATGGCTAATAAAATTTGTAATCATCTGAAACAATTGTGTTTGGCACACCATGCAAGCAAACTATTTAATTAATGAATAAATCAAATAACAATCGTAAGATCATCACTCTTGGTGACATGGTATAAAGTGTGTCATTTTAGAAAATCGATCAACCAATAATAAATGCTATCCCTCACCTTTTGTGTACGAGGAAACCTAAACACAAAATCCATAGAAATATCCTCCCACCTAACACTAGGAATAGGAAGATATGATAGAGTGTAAACCATGTGGATTAAGGCGAGACTTAGCTTTTTGACATGTAGTGCAATGTAGCAACAAAATCTCTCCAACATCCCTACGCATTCGTGGCCAGTAGAAGTGAGTAGACACATCCTCCGTCTTCTTCACTCCAAAATGACCCATCAATCCACCTCCATGCGCTCCCTGCAATAGCAATAAAAAGACTCAACTAGATATCTCAGATGCATAGCTTAATAGCACCTGAATACCACAAATCCATCAACAGGAGAATTGTTCCATGTTTTTCCCTGCATGCTGCAACAATATATCTTGAAAATCAACATCATGCACATAACGCTCGATGATTCCAAACTAAAAGATCTTATAATCAAGTCAGACAACATGATATAGCTTGGACAAAGCATCAGCAATAATATTATCTTTACCCTTTTGTGTTTGATAACATAAGGAAAAGACTCAATAAATTCATACCTTAATTTATCTTCTGATAATTTATTCAGCTTAGCTTGACTACGAATATGCTTCAAAGATTCATGATCAGAATGTATAATAAATTCTTTTGGCCATAAATAATGTTGCCATGTTTGTAATGTCCGAACAAGAGCATATAATTTCAGACTAGGCCCACTCAATTTCTCACTAAAATATGCAACATGTTTGCCCTCTTGTAATAACACACTCCCCAATCCAATTCCACTAGCATCACATTCAAGCTCAAAGTCTTATTGAAATTAGGGAGTTGGAGCATGTGTTAACTTATCTTTCAATATCACGAAGGCTTCTTGTTGTGCATCGCCCCACACAAAGGGCACATCCTTCTTTGTAAGCTCATTCAGCGGCGCAGCAATGGATCCAAAATCTTTCACAAAGCGCCTATAGAAACCAGCGAGACCAAGAAAACTCCTCACTTGTGTGACCGTCTTTGGCTGCGGCCAACTCTCAATTGCCTCAATCTTGGCTGGATCAACTTCAATACCCTGCGCAGTAACAACATAGCCAAGAAACGCAACTCGATTGGTGCAAAAGGTGCACTTCTCAAGATTACCATACAAACATGCATCACGTAAAGCATTGAAAACATCACGTAAATGATCCAAATGTTCCTCCAAAGATTTGCTATAAATCAGAATATCATCAAAGTATACCACCACAAAACATCCAATAAAAGCACGTAAAACTTCGTTCATCAGTCTCATGAAAGTACTAGGTGCATTAGTTAAACCAAAAGGCATTACTAACCACTCATATAAACCAAACTTAGTTTTAAACGCTGTTTTCCATTCATCTCCTAATTGCATACAAATCTGGTGGTAACCACTACGCAAATCAACTTTAGAGAACATAATAGAACCACTCAACTCATCAAGCATATCATCCAAACGTGGTATAGGGTGACGGTATCGAATGGTAATATTATTAATAGCTCTACAATCAGTACACATGCGTGAAGAACCATCTTTCTTAGGTACCAAAATAATAGGAACAACACATGGACTAAGAGACTCACGAATGTAACCTTTATCTTGGAGAACCTGAATTTGTCGCTGAATCTCTTTGGTCTCTTCAGGATTGGTACGATATGGTGCACGGTTGGGCAGCGAAGCTCCTGGAATCAAGTCAATTTGGTGTTCTATCCCACGAATAGGTGGTAATCCAGGTGGAACATCTTGTGGGAACACATCAATGAACTCCTGCAAAAGGTTAGCAACCGCAGGTGGCAAAGAAGGAGGCATATCCTCAAATGAAAACAGAACTTCTTTGCAAATAATAGCATAGCATTGAGTAGTGTTCACATCAAGTTCAGCAATATCAGATTTGCTAGAAAGCAAACAAGGATTTTTCAAACGAATTTCAGTAGCATGGTTTGAATCAGATTTAGTATTAGTCTTATGTGGTACAAAATCTGCAGCAACAATCTGATTTTCACTCTTATGTTTCTCCTCGTTTTTTACTCTACTAGCTCTAGCAAGATCATCTTTTAATATTTGTTCAGGAGTCATAGGTTTGAGACCAATTTTCTTTCCATCATGCATAAGAGAATACTGATTAGTTTTACCATTATGAACAGATTCTCTATCAAATTGCCAAGGTCTACCAAGTAACAAAGAACAAGCTTGCATAGGTACAACATCACAATCAACAAAATCAGAATATGTACCAATAGTAAAATGCACACGTGTTGTTCTTGTTACCTTGAGCTTCCGAGAACTCTCAAACCATTGAATGTAATATGGATGTGTGCGATGTCTTGTAGATAGAGCAAGCTACCATGCCAAGGCTAGCTGATTATTACAAGTTTGACGTGGGCATTACCCTTCGAGTAAATGGTATTGACCTATCCCGTGTAGCCCAGTGGAGGCCCATGAAGACAACCAAGGCAAGGTGGGCCACTAGGTCGGTGCCGAAGAAGATTCCTTGAAGAGCAAGACGAGGATCAATCGAACAAGGAAAGTTTAGAGCTAGGTCTCTTGTAAACCTAGTCGTACTCGTGTAGATCTCTTGAGACCTGGCCCCCTTTATAAGGGCCAGGAGGGGGCTGCCGAGGGACACAATCAATCTTAGCAACCTTAGCCACCGCAAGTCTGAGCGGTCATCGAGCACTTAGCTCTCGACGAGATCACAGGAAACCTTCGGCACCCCATTGTAACCCGATATTTGCATAATCAAGATCAGACAGGCAGACGTAGGGGTGTTACCTCATCGAGGCCCCGAACCTGGGTAAAACGTTCTCCCGCTTGTCCGTTAACCGATGTCTCGTGTCAGCCTACAGGATTCCATCAACCCTAAGCCCCAATCGGAGGGCATTGTCAAGGAGCACCCTCGTCAATTGGCACCGTCTGTGGGAAACCTGTCGGCACAAGATCCGTCATCGGCAGATCCAACCATGTCGTCGACAGCTTCGTCGACACCATCATCATCATCACCGATCTTGGGAAGCCCGATTCGATTCGGCTCCTAAGTTCACACCGCTGATACGTCACCAACGTATCTATAATTTCTGATGTTCCATCTAGTTTTATGACAATACCTACATGTTTTCTTCACACTTTATATCGTTTTATGCATTTGGGCCTAACCTATTAACAAGATGCCGAAGCAGTTCTGCTTCTGCTGTTTTTGGTTTCAGAAATTCTACACATGAAATATTCCGAATTGGACGAAACAAAGCCCACGGCCTTATTTTCCACGAGTCTTCCAACATCGGAAGAGGAGTCAAGAAGGGCATCAGGGGCCACCCCATAGGGCGGCGCGGCTGGTTCCCGCCCCAGATGTGGAGGGAGCCCCCGGCCCCCGACGCTCCTTTTTCGCCATATCTCCCATATGCGAAAACCCTAAATAGTCAAGTCATATTCCACGAAGAGTTCTGTAGGCCGCCGCCATCGCGAAGCCAAGTTTGGGGGACAGAATCTGTTCCGGCACGCCGCCGGACAAGTGCCCCGGAATCCATCTCCATCGTTGTTGTGTCTCCCATGATGAGGAGTAGTTCTCCCCTAGTAGGGCTCCTACCCTGTGAGCTATGTGGCTCATCTCTCTCTCCATGGTGTGATCTTTATGTGATCATGAGCTTGTAATCTAGTTGAATATGTAGATGTTACTCTTGTCTATTATGCACTCTAGAGGTTACTTTAATATGAACTCCGGATTCACTCTCCACGGTGTGATGGTGACAGTGTGCGCATCGTGTGTGATTCCTTTATGACGTTGTGGAGCTTGTTTACTCCGGCTTGAGGGAGCTTTTAGCCCTACACAATGAATGGTGTTTGTTATCCAACAAGAGAGTGTTTGAGAGTAGCATTTATTTATTCAATTATGTGATCATTGTTGAGAGTGTCCACTAGTGAAAGTATGATCCCTAGGCCTTGTTTCTAAGCATTGAAACACCGTTTCCAACAAGTTCTGCTACATGTTCGCTTGCTGCCATTTTTATTTCAGATTGCAATTACTACTTATAATCATCCATATTACTTGTATTTCTCTTCGCCGAACTAGTGCACCTATACATCTGACAATTGTATTAGGTGTGTTGGGGACACAAGAGACTTCTTGTATCTTAATTGTAGGGTTGCTTGAGAGGATATCTTTGACCTCTACCTCCCCGAGTTCGATAAACCTTGGTGATCCACTTAAGGAAACTTGCGCGTTCTACAAACCTTTGCTCTTGGAGGCCCAACACTGTCTTAAGGAATAGAAGCGTGCGTAGACATCAAGTTTTTCATGTTGCCGGGGAGGTGTAAAAGGTATTCACATCCACTACTAAGCTATTTCCTAGCACTGTGCCGGTGTGTGAGTGCTCGAACTATTTCCTTTAGATTCCAATTTTATTTTTGCTTCTTGTTATTTTCACTAGTTAGGCTTAATGGAAAACAACAAAAAAATTAGAGATCTTTATGAACTTTATATTGAATTAGGACATGATGTGTTTGAAGAGAGAAATTAAAAAACCCATGGAACTTTGTTTGCAAAATAGTTGTAGCAATGTTATTAGCATGAACTCTTTGAACACTATTATTGCTAATGCTATGGAAGAATTTAAGCTTGGGGAAGCTGGTTGTGATATTTTTAGTCCCCCAAGTTAGGAGAAAATTTCTTTGATGATACTTTGCCTCCCATTTATGATGATTATAATGATAGTGGTATTTTGGTGCCACCTACTATGGAGGATAAAGTTTATTATGATTATACCATGCCTGCAATTTATGATGATTACAATGATGGTTGTGATAGTTTTACTCCCACTATTACTAATAAAATTGATTATGCTTATGTGGAGAGTAATGATACTTTTATGCATGTGGATCATGATAAGAATGTTGTATGATAGTTATATTGTTGAGTTTGTTCATGATGCTACTGGAAATTATTATGAGAGAGGAAAATATGGTTGTAGAAATTTTCAAAACACCTCTCTACATGCTGAAAATTTTGAAGTTACTCGTTTTATCTTCCTATGCTTGTCACTTTGTTCTTCATGAATTTATTTGTGTACAAGATTCCTATGCTAGGAAGTGGGTTAGGCTTAAATGTGTTTTGAATTTGCTTCTGATGCTCTCTTTTGCTTCAACTCTTATTTTTTGCGAGAGCATCATTAAAATTATTGAGCCCATCTAATGGCTATAAAGAAAGCACTTGTTGGGAGATAACCCATGTTTTTATTTTACTACTGTTTTGTTGTGTCTTGGAAGTTGTTACTATGTAGCAACCTCTCTTATCATGTTTATTTCGTTTTTGTTGCCAAGTAAACTCTAATAGAAAGTTGATGTTAGATTTGGATTTCTGCGCAGAAACAGATTTTTACCGTCACGTAATTTCTCTCAAGAAGAATCTAAAAATTCTGCAAAAATTCATGCTTGATCCTCAGATATGTACGCAACTTCTTTAGTTTTGAGTTTTCTGATCTGAGCAAGTTAAGTGCCTCGAAAAATTCATCTTTCGGACTGTTCTGTTTTAACAGATTCTGCCTTTTATTTTGCATTGCCTCTTTTACTGTGTTTGGAGTGATTTCTTGCTCCATTAAATTTCAGTAGCCTTGGTAATGTCCAGAAGTGTTGGGAATGATTGTGTCCTTGTTGAACATGTGAATTTTTGATTATGCACTAACCCTCTAATGAGATTGCTTGAGTTTAGTGTGAAGGAAGTTTTCAAGGGTCAAGAGAGAAGGGTGATATAATGTGATCAAGAAGAGTGAAGAGCCTAAGCTTGGGATGCCCCGTGGGTCACCCAAGCATATTTCAAGAAGACTCAAGCTGCCTAAGCTTGGGGATGCCCAAGGTGTCCCCCCGGGTAGGACCCCTATAGATTTTTCTTTCTTTTTCTTTTGTGCATCCTCATGCATCATGCATCATATCATCCATGTTTTATCAAATAAAATTATTTTATAAAACCCTTCCTTGTCTTTCCTTTAAATAAAACCTTATTCTCTCCCTTGCTCTTCTCTTTTTCTTACTTAACAAAACTCAAAGTCTAATTATTTGGGAACAATATATTTTTAAAATCAAACATAGTGTTTTAAAATGTTTGCAAAGCCTCTCCTCTCTTCTTGGTTTCTTTCAACTCGTTTGGTCTCTCTAAATTTATGTCATTCTCTCCTTGTCTTCCTACAAATCAATTTGTATTTTTCCCGATGTTCAAAACAAGGTCAGATTCTCTTTGATCCATCTCGTGTGCAGCCAACAACCCAAGCCTTTTTCTTAATGAGCAAGGAGACCCTCGTCCCAGACAGCCACGTAGGAGGCGTAACCTCCACCACCGCACCACCTGCTCCCTCCGCTTTTCTCCTCCACAAAATCCCAATCGAGGCAGCCCTTGAACCCTAGCTGCTTGCCTTCTTCCCTCCCTCAGCGCGCCACCCTCTTTCCTTTTCCTTTCAGCCAAACAAGATAGGGTGAGAAGGAGTTCCAGAAGTTCAGACAAATTTTAGTTAAACATCGCCGGAGAACGCCAGCGTGCCGGTTTCCGCCGCTGCTCGCCGAGCTGAGCACCAGGTGGGTTCCTGCCTCCTTTTCCTCCTCGTTGAGTCCTCGGAGCAGGAGCAGCTCCGCGTCATCTTCGTCTTCTCCGGTGCCGTACGTGCGCACCATCGACGTTCTCTTCACCATGCCATTGTCCCGGACCACTTTGTGCTCTCCGGTCGCCATCAACCTCCTGGTGAGCTCTTCGTCGTCCCGGACATCCCATCCATCTCTCACCGACCCAGGCCTTCACCGACGTTGATGGCCGTTTTCTGCCGCAGGTGGTCACGCGCTCATCTGTTTTCCCCGGCTATTGCCTCGCCCCCGCAGTTTCTTCATCATCAAGCTGGCAGCATCTCCCGAAAATCCTTTTCAGCGCTCATTTCCCATCTCTCGCATCGTCGCTTCGGAAGTCGTCTGTCCGCGTGCGCCGCCGGTGACTGCGTCCTTTTGGTCGTCTTCATCGGGCGGCTTTTTATGATCACCACAGGCATGTCCGTGGAGATCTGCGTATTTCTGCGCTCCTTCGGCACCACAACACATCTCCAACACCACCCAGTTTTTGTTGTCGCGATGGAGATACTTCGTCGTTGTGCGAAGGCACGAACATGTCCTTTAACTTTCGCTTGGCAGTCGTCTGTGCTGGCACATATCAGCTTCACCATACACAATTGTACGCCGTTGTGTCTCCGCACTAGCCAGCTCACGGCTTAAATCGATCGACCTGCTTGCCTGCTTGATTCAGCTAGCTAGATATCAACGATCAATTGATCTGACTGCCTGCATGCTAGTTTGACTAGCTGATCTCTGTTTTATACTCAAAATGTTCTGTACTCTACCATAATCATAATCTGAGGTTATAGCGCAGTGGTCTGATGTTTTCACTACTGCGTAACAGAATCAGAGTAATCTCAGGGTTGCACTTTACTCCAGTTTTTATCAGTCTCTGCTTTCAGTTTCAGACTTACATTGTCATATCCCGTGCTTCTTGTTTTATGTATCTTTTCCAAAACGAAACCCAATCAATCTGTTGGACACTGCTTTTATTTGTTTTCCAGTACAAATACAAATCTATTTTTTACTTTTTGAATACAAATTCAAATGCAAAATTTATATATAGCTTATCAAAAATGTGAAGAATCTAAATATGCCATCCATGCTTGCTGTTGCATCATGATTCATATAATTTCGTGATAGTTTGCATTATCACCTAATATGTAACATATGGAATATGTGGAATGTAATTAATTGTTGTCCCGGTTCCATTTAACTTTGAAGTAGCTCACCCATGCCTTGTCTTGCCATGATAATCAACATTTAATCTTGGTAGAAAAATAACTCGAACCTAATAATTGTTTGTCCGGACTTTGGTTCCGCTTAAATGGATAAGTTGCATTGCACCATCTATGCCATGTCATGCATATCATCTTGATCATGCTGGATCTTCTTTATCCGTAGTAGTAAGATTTGCATACGTTGTTTGTTCCAGCATTTGCTTCTTCTCGGATAGGAACGCGAAGTGGTGTTGTGAGATACGACGAGTTCTCCGACAAGTTCTTCTGCAGCTTTTCACAGGCGAGCCCTCTCTCTTCACCTACTCTCCCTCGCATTGCTATCCTTATGTTGCGCTTCTTTATCGAGTCACGTGTCCTATTCCACTTGTTTACCATAATAATCCTATATATATCATTCCTTAACCATAGCCGTTGCTTGATGTTTGAGCCTTGCGAGTCGTAGGCGTGTTTAGGCTCTGTTGTTTATCTCGATCTGTTATCGGGATATGTTGGGTTGTTGGGAGGTTATCACATGCTATATCATTGTTGGAGATATTCACACTTTACTTTATTGTTAACAACTAAAATTGTAAGCAGAGGCATCTGTGAGCCCCTTTGCGAAAGCATCGGAACTTTGACTCGCTAATGTCCCCTAGGACCCGAGTTCTTGTTATCTGTTCCGAGATTGAGCGCTCTACCCGTACGTGGGGACGTTTATTGGGACCCCCCTCACCCATTACCTTTTCTCAAGTCAGTTGAAAAGGGGGCCACAACCTTGGTTTTATTTGCCTATGCCATGTATGCCATGCTTTACTTCCTGTTGCCTTCGGGTGTTTACTTCCTGTTGCCTTCGGGTGTTTATATTCTGTACTGTACCCCGCGGGACGTTTAGCGAAGCGTGTGGTTTGCACGCCTAGCCGCCGACGCAAACCCTGAGTCCGTCGGAGTACGGCCGGACTTCGTCACGGGTAGCTTAGTCGGGTGGCCCCCCTAGACTTTCTTGTTGAACTGGGAACGGTCTTGTTGTGAGACATCGCCTGTAAGAAGCGGGTCGAGCATGCGTATGGTTACATTTGGGCAACCCCTGCAGGGTGTACATCTTATCGATAAGCCGTGTCCGCGGTTATGGACGACTTGGAATTGTATAGCTTGATCATAGAACAACTTACACCTTTATGTTGTTGATAATAATCTGCTAATAACTTGATTAGTAATATAGCATTACTACAACCGATACCTAATAAAACTTGTCCACCGTTGAGTGCCTTTTACATTGCCTCTTCGCTTTGTTGGAGGGGATATGTGTAATCGGCTGGGTTATGTTTGTGTAGTATTTATCTGTTACCTTGTGCGCTCTCTTATCTTCTCTGAGTAGACGGATGTTGTAGCGTGTCTCTATTGGTTATAGTTTTGCTGCCGCTAAACCTACCATATAGCCCCAGGCATATATGTATTCGCCCGGCGAGCATAGCCATTTCTAGTCTCGCTAAGTACGTGCCGGAGTTCGTTCCTTGGTACTTACTCTCGCCTTTTCTCTTCTCTTTTGCTTCTCCTCTTGCTCGGAACCGATGGCCCGACTTTGGCAGGTACAAGATACGCAGCAAGGTTACCCTTCCGGCTTGGCGCAGGGTTATGGACGCCACTGGTTATCTTCGGGACTCTTAGTCCAATTTGCATCTTGTCCGTACTCGGACGTTTATCTTCCTGCATGATATTTGTATGTATTTTATTTGTATCTTGACTCGTTGGAGTCGTTGTTGTAATATATGTTTCTTGTGGGCTCTATTGTAATCCTGTTGTAATGTTACCGCTCGTGTTAATTCCTCTCGCATCACGGGTGATTCGCTGCGTCGTGTCGAGGGCGTCTGAATCGATCGGCGGATTTATGGGATCGCTGAAATCCTCATGGTACCGGTTCCCGGCGCCACAAGTTGGTATCGAGCTAGGTTGACGACTTTCACTAGTTCCAGCCTGTAGGATAACCTTTGCCAACGGACGTTGTGTCAGTGTCAAACTATTTTTCAAAATTCGTTGGATAGATCTGATTAGCTCTGATTTTTCTCCTTATCTATATTCTTTCTCCTCTTACCTATGCGAGTTTTGAATCTCTTATCTTATTCTCTGAGTCTTAGGTTTCTACGCGGGTTGGACGATCTTTGCCTTAACCTAATAGGACCGATCTCTGAAGACTTTCCGACAGAAGAACATCACCGCCGGCTAATCTTTGTCTTCTCCGTTTGACATCATCTTTGTTTATGTGATCCTTCTTCAAATCTTGTGCTTTGATCCCATCAAATCTTCGTTGACAACGCTTGTCAAGGACCAATCTGATTTCCCGGAGTTGGTTGCACGATCTCTTATTCATGTGCAGAGTAATACTTTGAGTGCGGGATGGAGTCACGACCATACCGACTACTCTTATTATTCGCTCTTGATACTTGAATGGGTGGATCAATGTGATTGTGACTCCTTCCATCTTTGTTGTACGGCGCATGCTCATCCGCGGAAGCGCATCATCAACAACGGAACAATGACTTCTTGTTGGTGGTGTCGCCGATCTATGGAGCAAGAATTCTTGTTAGTGGTGTAAGATCACTTGCCGAGGTTCCAGCCAGGTACATGAATATCGACACAAGAAGACCCGATAGTTCACCTCTCTCCCCCGTACCTTGAGGTGGAACTCGGGGCGAGGTTCCTTGTTAGTGGTGTCGATTGTAACGGCCCCGGGTAACCCCTATAGATTTTGTCTCTGTTCTTTTCTTTGTGCATCCTCATGCATCATGCATCATATCATCTTTATATCTAATAAAATTATTTTATAAAACCCTTCCTTGTCTTTCCTTTAAATAAACCTTATTCTCTCCCTTGCCTTCTCTTTTTCTTACTTAACAAAACTCAAAGTCTAATTATTTGGGAACAATTTATATTTTTAAAATCAAACATAGTGTTTTAAAAATGTTTGCAAAAGCCTCTCCTCTCTTCTGGTTTCTTTCACCCGTTTGGTCTCTCTAAATTTATGTCATTCTTCTCCTTGTCTTCCCACAAATCAATTTGTATTTTTCCAGATGTTCAAAACAAGGCCTGTATCTCTTTTGATCCATCTGGCATGCAGCCAACAACCCAAGCCTTTTTCTTAATGAGCAAGGAGACCCTCGTCTCAGACAGCCACGGGAGCGTGACCTCCACCACCGCACCACCTGCTCCCTCCCGCTTTTCCTCCACAAAATCCCAATCGAGGCAGCCCTTGAACCCTAGCTGCTTGCCTTCTTCCTCCCCAGGCCAGCTACCCTCTCTTCCTTTCCTTTCAGCCAAACAAGATAGGGTGAGAAGGAGTTCACAAAATTCAGACAAATTTTGTTAAACATCGCAGAGAAATCGTCTACAGCGTCGCCAAGTTTCCGCCGTTCGCGAGCTGAGCACCAGGGTGATTCCCGGGCCCTTTCTCCTCGTTGAGTCCTCGAGCAGAGCGGCCCCAGCGTTTTCATCTTCGTCTTCTCCGGGGCCGTACGTGCGCACCACAACGTTCTTCACACATGCCATTGTCCCGGATCACTTTGCTCCGGCTTCGCCATCAACCTCCTGGTGAGCTCTTCGTCGTCCCGGACATCTCATCCATCTTCTCACCGACCCAGGCCTTCTACCGACGTTGATGGCGCTGTCGCAGTGGTCACCGCCTTCATCTGTTCCCGGCGTCTCTTGCGCCCCGGGCAGTTCCTCTTCATCATCGCCCCTGGGTGAGCATCTCCTTCAAAATCCTTTTCAGCGCTCATTCCATCTCTGCATCGCTGCTGAAGTCTGTCCGCGTGCCGCCCGTGACTGCGTCCTTTTGGTCGCTTTCATCGGCGATTTCTTATGATCACCACAGGCATGTCCGCGGAGATCTGCATATCTCTGCGCTTCTTCGGCATCCACACACACATCTCCAACACCACCCAGTTTTTGTTGTCGTTGATGGAGATACTCATGCAGCTGCGTGCACGAACATGTCCTTTAACTTTCAGTTTGCGCCTGTGCTGTAATATATCAGCTTCACCATACACAACAGGTGGCCGTTGTCTCCCGCACTAGCCAGCTCCTTGGCTTAAATCGATCGACTTATTGCCTGCTTGATTCAGCTAGCTAGATATCAACGATCAATTGATCTGACTGCCTATGCTAGTTTGACTAGCTGATCTCTGTTTTATACTAAAAATGGTACTCTACCATAATCATAATCTGAGGCTATAGCGCAGTGGTCTGATGTTTCTACTACTGCGTAACAGAATCAGAGTTTAATCTTCAGGGGTAGCACTTTACCCAGTTTTTATCAGTCTCTGCTTTCAGTTTCAGACTTACATTGTCATATCCTGTGCTTCTTGTTTTATGTATCTTTTCCAAATGAAACCCAATCAATCTGTTGGACACTGCTTTTATTTGTTTTCCAGTACAAATACAAATCTATTTTACTTTTTAATACAAATTCAAATGCAAAATTTATATATGAAAGCTTATCAGAAAAATGTGAAGAATCTAAATATGCCATCCATGCTTGTTGTTGCATCATGATTCATATAATTTCGTGATAGTTTGCATTATCACCTAATATGTAACATATGGAATATGTGGAATGTAAATAATTGTTGTCCCGGTTCCATTTAACTTTGAAGTAGCTCACCCATGCCATGTCTTGCCATGCTAATCAACATTTAATCTTGCCGGTAGAAAATAACTCGAACCTAATAATTGTTTGTCCGGACTTTGGTTCCGCTTAAATTGGATAGTTGCATTAACCATCTATGCCATGTCATGCATATCATCTTGATCATGCTGGATCTTCTTCCGTAGTTGTAAGATTTGCATCCGTTGCTTGTTCCAGCATTTGCTTCTTCCCGGATAGGATCGCGAAGTGGTGTTGTGAGATACGACGAGTTCTCCGACAAGTTCTTCTGCAGCTTTTCACAGGCGAGCCCTCTCTCTTCACCTACTCTCCCTCGCATTGCTATCCTTATGTTGCGCTTCTTTATCGAGTCACGTGTCCTATTCCACTTGTTTACCATAATAATCCTATATATATCATTCCTTAACCATAGCCGTTGCTTGATGTTTGAGCCTTGCGAGTCGTAGGCGTGTTTAGGCTCTGTTGTTTATCTCGATCTGTTATCGGGATATGTTGGGTTGTTGGGAGGTTATCACATGCTATATCATTGTTGGAGATATTCACACTTTACTTTATTGTTAACAACTAAAATTGTAAGCAGAGGCATCTGTGAGCCCCTTTGCGAAAGCATCGGAACTTTGACTCGCTAATGTCCCCTAGGACCCGAGTTCTTGTTATCTATTCCGAGATTGAGCGCTCTACCCGTACGTGGGGACGTTTATTGGGACCCCCCTCACCCATTACCTTTTCTCAAGTCAGTTGAAAAGGGGGCCACAACCTTGGTTTTATTTGCCTATGCCATGTATGCCATGCTTTACTTACTGTTGCCTTCGGGTGTTTACTTCCTGTTGCCTTCGGGTGTTTATATTCTGTACTGTACCCCGCGGGACGTTTAGCGAAGCGTGTGGTTCGCACGCCTAGCCGCCGTCGCAAACCCTGAGTCCGTCTCGGAGTACGGCCGGACTTCGTCACGGGTAGCTTAGTCGGGTGGCCCCCCTAGACTTTCTTGTTGAACTGGGAACGGTCTTGTTGTGAGACATCGCCTGTAAGAAGCGGGTCGAGCATGCGTATGGTTACATTTGGGCAACCCCTGCAGGGTGTACATCTTATCGATAAGCCGTGTCCGCGGTTATGGACGACTTGGAATTGTATAGCTTGATCATAGAACAACTTACACCTTTATGTTGTTGATAATAATTTGCTAATAACTTGATTAGTAATATAGCATTACTACAACCGATACCTAATAAAACTTGTCCACCGTTGAGTGCCTTTTACATTGCCTCTTCGCTTTGTTGGAGGGGATATGTGTAATCGGCTGGGTTATGTTTGTGTAGTATTTATCTGTTACCTTGTGCGCTCTCTTATCTTCTCTGAGTAGACGGATGTTGTAGCGTGTCTCTATTGGTTATAGTTTTGCTGCCGCTAAACCTACCATATAGCCCCAGGCGATATATGTATTCGCCCGGCGAGCATAGCCATTTCTAGTCTCGCTAAGTACGTGCCGGAGTTCGTTCCTTGGTACTTACTCTCGCCTTTTCCCTTCTCTTTTGCTTCCTCCTCTTGTCGGCAACCGATGGCCCAACTTTGGCAGGTACAAGATGACGACGTTAGCAAGGTTACCCTTCCGGCTTGGCCTGGGTGGTTATGGACGCCATTGGTTATCTTCAGGACTCTTAGTCCAATTTGTATCTTGTCCGTACTCGGACGTATTTGATCTTCTGTATGATTTGGATCTTTGTATGTATCTATTTGTATCTTGACTCGTTGGAGTCGTTGTTGTAATATATGTTTCTTGTGGGCTCTATTGTAATCCTGTTGTAATGTTACCGCTCGTGTTAATTCCTCTGGCATCACGTGTGTGATTCGTCGCGCACGTCGTGTCGGAGGGCGTCTCTGAATCGATATCGTGCGGATTTCGGCGGGATCGCTGAAATCCTCATGGTACCGGTTCCGGGGCGTCACACAAGGCATCCCCTTCTTCATCAACAACTTATCAGGTCATCTCTAGTGAAACTATATTTTAATTCTTTCACATCTTATGCGCTTTACTTGGCGCCTGTGGCTTTTATTTTCGCTTTTGTTATTTTCACTCTGAATAAATTCGGATCCTAGCAATCCTTGTGTGGAGAGAGACACGCCCCGCTTTTTCATTTGAACACTTGTGTTCTTCGCTTTACTTTTAATGTTCATATGAAAGCCTCAGCATTTATTGTTATTTTGTTGGAAAAAAATGCTTCATGTGGTAATTGTTATATTGTCTTGAATAATTTGATTTGCAATTATTTTGAGCTCTCAAGTAGAGCATGTTTAAGCTCTTGCATCATGTAGTTTAAACCTATTAGTGGAGAACTACTGAGAGCTTGTTGAAATTTGGATTGCATGATTGGTCTCTCTAAGGTCTAGATATTTTCTCGTAAAAGTGTTGAGCAACAAAGAAGACAGTGTAGAGTTTTATAATGCTTGCAATATGTTCTTGTGTAAGTTTTGTTGTACCGGTTTATACTTGTGTTTGCTTCAAACAACCTTGCTAGCCAAAGCCTTGTACTGAGAGGGAATGCTTCGTGCATCCAAAACCTTGAGCCAAAACCTATGCCATTTGTGTCCACCATAACTACCTACTATGTGGTATTTTTCTGCCATTCCAAAGTAAATTGCTTGCGTGCTACCTTTAAAATTTCAAAAATTCCTTGTTTTGCAATACATAGCTCATGGGAAAGTAGCCTAAAAAACTATTGTGAAGAATATGTCGCTATGTATCTTAGTTCTTATAAGTTGCTTGTTGAGCGGTAACCATGTTTCTGGGGACGCCATCAACCTGTCACACCTTTGTTGAATATCATGTGAGTTGCTATGCATGTTCGTCTTGTCTGAAGTAAGGGAGATTTGCCATGAGTTGAAATGGTTTGAGTATGCATGTTGTTAGAGAAGAACATTGGGCTGCCAACCAAAGCCATGTATCATGGTGGAAGTTTCAGCTTGGACATTAATCCTCAGAATCTCTTATGAGAATATTATTGTTGTTGAATGCTTAAAGCATAAAAGAGGAGTCCATTATCTGTTTTCTATGTTGTCCCGGTATGGATGTCCTCAAGTTGAGATCTATCAAAATCGAGAAATCAAATGCGATTTATCTCCTTGGACCTTTGTACAGGTGGCATAGAGGTACCCCTTTGTGACACTTGGTTGAAACATATGTAATGCAATGATAATCCATGGAAATCGAGCTAATTAGGACAAGGTGCGGGCACTATTAGTATTCGATGTATGAGGCTTGCAACTTATAGGAAGTTTTATGCATAACACATATGAATTATTATTACCGTTGACACAATTGTTTCCATGCTTTCAAAATAAAAAGCTCTAGCACATGAGTAATCCCTGCTTCCCTCTGCGAAGGGCCTTTCTTTTACTTTATGTTGAGTCAGTTTACCTACTTCTTTCTATCTTAGAAGCAAACACTTGTGTCAACTGTGTGCATTGATTCTTACATGTTTACTTATTGCACTTATTATATTACTTTGTGTTGACAATTATCCATGAGATATACATGTTGAAAGTTGAAAGCAATTGCTGAAACTTAAATCCTCTTTTGTGTTGCTTCAAAGCCTCTTATTAAGAATCTATTGCTTTATGAGTTAAATCTTATGCAAGACTTTTTGATGCTTGTCTTGAAAGTACTATTTATGAAAAGTTTTTGCTATATGATTCAGTTGTTTAGTCATTATCTTTTTGTTAGCAAACTATAGACCATTGCTTTGATTCACTTCATTCATCTCATATGCTTTACAATAGTATTGATCAAGATTATGGTAGCATGTCACTTCAGAAATTATTCTTTTTATCATTTACCTACTCGAGGGCAAGTAGGAACTAAGCTTGGGGATGCTTGATACGTCTCCAACGTATCTATAATTTCTGATGTTCCATGCTAGTTTTATGACAATACCTACATGTTTTGTTCACACTTTATATCATTTTTATGCATTTTCCGGGACTAACCTATTAACAAGATGCCGGCGCCCGTGCTGTTTTTGGTTTCAGAAATTCTACACAGGAAATATTCTTGGAATTGGACGAAACAAAAGCCCACGGCCTTATTTTCCACGGAGTCTTCCAGAACACCGAAGAGGAGTCGAGGAAGGGCATCAGGGGGGCCACCCCATAGGGCGGCGCGGCTGGGCCCCTGGCCGCGCCCAGATGTGGGGAGGGAGCCCCCCGGCGACGCTGCCCCTTCGCCCATATTCTCCCCGATGCGAAACCCAAATAGTCAAGTCACATTCCACGAAGAGTTCCGCAGCCGCCGCCATCGCGAAGCCAAGTTCGGGGGACAGGAGTCTCTGTTCCGACGCGCCGACGGGAAGTGCCCCGGAATCCATCTCCATCGACTGTTGCTGTCTCCCATGATGAGGAGGGAGTAGTTCTCCCCTAGGGGCCCCACCGGTAGCTATGTGGTTCATCTCTCTCTCCCATGGGTGATCTTTATGTGATCATGAGCTTTGTAATCTAGTTGAATATGTAGATGTTACTCTTGTCTATTATGCACTCTAGAGGTTACTTTAATATGAACTCCGGATTCACTCTCCACGGTGTGATGGTGACAGTGTGCGCATCGTGTGTGATTCCTTTATGACATTGTGGAGCTTGTTTACTCCTGCTTGAGGGAGCTTTTGTAGCCCTACACAATGAATGGTGTTTGTTATCCAACAAGAGAGTGTTTGAGAGTAGCATTTATTTATTCAATTATGTGATCATTGTTGAGAGTGTCCACTAGTGAAAGTATGATCCCTAGGCCTTGTTTCTAAGCATTGAAACACCGTTTCCAACAAGTTCTGCTACATGTTCGCTTGCTGCCATTTTTATTTCAGATTGCAATTACTACTTATAATCATCCATATTACTTGTATTTCACTATCTCTTCGCCGAACTAGTGCACCTATACATCTGACAAGTGTATTAGGTGTGTTGGGGACACAAGAGACTTCTATCTTAATTAGGGTTGCTTGAGAGGGATATCTTTGACCTCTACCTCCCTGAGTTCGATAAACCTTGGGTGATCCACTTAAGGGAAACTTGCTGCTGTTCTACAAACCTCTGCTCTTGGAGGCCCAACACTATCTACAGGAATAGAAGCGTGCGTAGACATCACCCGCACAGCGACTCTTCTCGCTCGAATTTTTCAGGTCTGCAAAGAAACATGGAGATGACGTTCGGGAGCGTCCACTACAACGTCAACGCAGAAGGAATCCTTCAACTGCTAGAGCCGTACGCCCCAAGAAGTTGCCTTCATCAGCCGTAGGGCCAATCATGTCATCATCGATCGACCTCCCCGCCGGGCTAACGATTCAACTGATTCGTCCGCACCATCGACTCCTCGATCAACGTCTTCGATGTCGGTTGGATCCGAAACCCTGTGCAGAGATGACCTCGTACTATTGTTTGAACTGCGACCTGCACGGGTGGGTTCGAGTGACACGCCGTTCATCCGTAGTGCCCAAAGATTCATCGGAGAGGATAGGCCGACGCATCGTGGGAGGCACTGGAGAACAGCACGCCACCAAGTCTACGCTTCCAATAACACAGAAATGCAAGGAACGGGGGAGAAGGCGAGCACACCCCACGCCCAAAGACGGCGAAGCTTCGGAAACAAGCTAGTAACCATAGTAGCGACTACACCATCGCAGAGGAAGAATGGGCAGCTGCTAGCAGCCGTATTAATGCACCACTCGCTGGAACTTCGGTTGGAACCCTCAACGCCTTTCGCGAAATATTGGATAAGAATCGGGAGCGGCTGTCACTCGAGCAAACCACCCTTGAGAAACGCCTGCGTGCGGCAGAACGATCTAGCGAACAACGGAGGGGTTCACGAGGAAGCGCCTCCCGAAGCAGGTGCGGGGAAACACCGATCGAGATTATCCAGGCTTTCGGAAGATGATGCTAGGGAAATAACATCAAACTTATCTAGGTCATTCATGACCACGATGTTTGTGGATGCCGAGGCTGAAACCGCCGAGCAGAATCCAACCTGCGGCGTATCTCACAATCCAACAACCCGAAGGTTCTATGGTCCAAGCTCATCGGGCGCTCTAGAAAGCCTTGCAATCCTGGGAGATAGACTGGTTCCGCGAAAGAAAAGCTTCGCCCCAAGCCGGAGGTTCAAAACACTATTCAAGGGACGCCGAGACGAGATCACCCAAAGCGAATCGGAAAGCCGACGACGGCGAGCTCGAGAGGGGAATGACAGGGACGCCGAGAGGAGCGCAAGTATGATGGAGAGGAGGGGGCCAATGCTTGAGTTACAAGATTCGAGAAACGATGCCACCCAAGAAGTTTAAACCTACCCCTACTGACGCCGCTAAATATGACGGGTAGCAGGAGCCAAGATCATGGATAGATGATTACCTGCAGACTGTGATCCTACACAAAGGAAACCAGATAGCGACAATGCAGTGTTTGCAGCTTTACCTAAAAGATTCGGCATGAGCCTGGCTGAGGGGCCTGCCGAAGGGATCTATCAAGTCATGGGACGACCTGGTGGATGCTTTTGTCGCTAACTTCCAGGCAACGTACAAGAGACCTGTTGGGATCGAAGAGTTGCGGCACTGCCAGTAGAAGCCGAAAGAGTCGATGCGCGCATACATCGAGATTCACTAAACTCCTGAACGCTGCCGAAGATATCCGTTCGATCAGCACCGATGCCTTTAGTGATGGCATCCGACGTGAAACTTACATAGAAGAACTTGGACACAAGAAGCCAAAGACCATAACCAAGTTGATGGAGATCGCCAATAGTTGGGCTGATGGCGAAGACAATGTACGAAGACCACGGCAAATACAGTTGACGACGATCAGAAGAACGATTCCAGTGGGCTTAGGATCGTTGCAAAAAGAGGAAAGACCGCAGTTATGATGACAACAACTTGGTAGCTGCTGGATATTCCGATCGACAAGATGATCGGTATGATGACAGGCGAGATGATCGAAGGGGGAAGGGTTTGTAACACCCCAAAATTTCAAAACAAAGAAAATGAATTTCCCTATTTCCAAATTTTGGAACCAACAAAAACTTTTCTGAAATTAAGTTTGATGCATAGTGATCTTGCTTAATTCTTGTGCTATTGCCATGATTGCTTGTTATTAGTATTTGAAATAATCTTAAACCCTAAACCTCACCTCTTTTCACCACCCAAGTTAAAATAAAATAAAAGGAAATTAAATAAGAAAAAGGTATATGTGCCTATGGCTATTTTTATAAATCTTTACCCTAGACCTTTCTACTTTGTTTAGAGGTTTGGAAAACCTTCATACACCTTACCTAGTGCTTAGCAAACCAAATCCAAAGTGAAACACAAGAAAATAGCAAGAAACTAATAATGCCATAGAGGCATATGAGAGAAAAATGCAAATATGTGAATTTAAGAATCTTGACCCTAAGACATGTTGTGAATGGTTGGATCACTCCTCTATACCATTTCAACACTCAACAACACCAATTGGGTCAAGCCAAGTCAAATTAAAAATCAAATGCAACATATGCATAGAGGCATATGTGACACATAGCCATAATACTCAATTCTTGCCCTATGACTTTAAACCTTGACCAAATGATGTGAAACCATCTCTAAACCTAATCTAACCCTAAATTGACCCTCAACCTTGCCCAAGTAAAGCAAGATAAATAAAAAAGAAAATAAGAAAATTGGAATATCACATACATGTGTTTATGGCCATTTTTGCAAATCTTTGAACTAGACCTTTTGGAATGGTTTCAATGGTTTGGAAATGTTCCTAAACTAATAAGAATCACTTTGGAGTCAAGAAAAATCAAATCAAATGGAGAGAAATGAAATAGGGAGAAAATTCCATTTTTACTCACATACACATTAGCCAATTTTGCAAATCTTCAACCAAGGCCACCATGGCTTGTGCCATTGTTTTTAAAACCCTTATATATCAATAACACACCCTTTTGAATCAAAGAAACCAGAATCAAATCCAAGAAAATTGCAAATCCAACTTACATATGATAATGGTCATATGGCCATTTTATAAAATCTTCACCACTTTGCACCCCTGGTTTTGACTTTTCTTAAACCAACCTTGACCAACTCTTGCCATGTCATCCAAGACCATGTCAAGGTGAACCACTTTGCTGTTGACCACTAGTGCTGACTTTGACCAGGTTGACCAGAATAAATGAGACAAGATGTGACATTGAAATAAAGAGAAGATAACCCACAATTTGAAATCTCACAAATCTTCACCAAATTGACCACCACCACCACCATTCTACCTCTCTAATTATATAAATGAGATCCACCAAAAGATTTCTAAATTTCAAACAAAATGTTCTTGCGGCCATTATCCCAAACACCTTGCAGGCATGAATTGTGATTTGACAAACACTCTTTACACACTGGTTTTTAGCCTCCACCACTTTCTAATTGTGATCATCACACCCTGGTACCTCCTCTGCATCAAACTTAGCCCTTTGCATTGATTAAAGTGAGGCCATGATGAAGAACTCCACCATGCCGGCCATGATGGACACCCTCATGCCAAACCCTACCCTGGTCCTCCTCCACTCGAACCTTGTCACATAGCCCCGGCTATTCATGCTGAAAATGCTAGACATGGTTTCGGGACAAAAGGAAGCCTCCACAGCCCTAGCTAGACAGATCATCACAGGCACGCCGGCGCAGACTGCATGTCACCGGACGCCACGGGACTCTGCTCGCCCGGTCGCGCGCCCTTCTCTCCCTCCCTCGCGCATGCGGCCGACACCACCCCGGAACCCTCCAGACAACCGCCATTGACGCACGCGCCGTGTAGACGATGCCATGATCCAAACTGCCGCGCCGTGCTTCCAGGACGCGACGATGCCAGCGTCCGTCCTCCCAGCCGCCTCTTTCGCGTCGTACTCGCCATGATGCACGCGCCACGCTCATCTCCTTGCTCTTCGCGCCGGGAGCGCCATGGACGCCGATGACCCTCCATGGCTCCTCAGCGCGCATATAAATAGGGACCTCCCACCGCATCCTCCACATCATTCCTGCTCCCTACCTCTCCTCGACCTCCTCCACCTCTTCTCCACGCCGATTACGCCCAGCCGCCCCTTTCTCTGTCGATGAGTCCACCACAGGCATCGCACGATTCCGTCCACCTCCGCTCCTCCCACGGCTACTGGAATCCCGTCCTCGACAACCTCATCTAGCACCGCGCCACCCTCGCCGAGCTCCGACAACGCGCCGACCCCCACCTCGCCGTCGCAACAAGGTCTTCCCCCCGACGACGACGACGCTGGCCTGCCGATATACATCTAATCCAACGGAGCGTTGCAAGGTACGGTTTTGGTAGAATTGAGTCGCCGACTAGTGGGACCTCTTGTCGCTTGAATCGTTATTGGGCTGGTTTCTCTGTTTCAAATCTTTCGGCCCACTAGTTCTCCGCCTAGCCCATTTGGTTAAATTCAAATATTAATGCTTCAGCAAATGTTCAATGGTCTGTGCTATAAATTGAATAGTTTCAAATCTACAAGTTCAAATCTAGCAAATCAAAATGTTCCAGAAAGCTTATGAATTGATCTAGCTAACCCTACTGGATTCAACCCCATAACTTGTGTAGATTTTGAATAGCAAAAATAACAAAACAGAGACTTTTCAGTATTCAAATAAATATTAAAAATCAACCAAATTGAATTTTGAAGTGAATCCAATTGCTATAATTCACATTTCACCAACTCTAATTTACTATGTAAAAATATGATATAGGTTCTGTACATGATCATGGGCTAGAAGCAAAATATTGGCTATGTAGTCAATACTAGTCCATTTAGACTACATTAAATTTTTAGGAAATTAAATCTATGAGGTGTAGCACCTCATTTAAATCATGTTCTCAAGTGATATGAAGTAATTGGATGACCTCTACTCTTAGGCTCATACTTGATCACTTGTGGAATTTAAATCAATATAGTTTTTTTAAAAATTGCAATGGCTATTTAATCACATGAGATGATGAATCTCATTTAAATCATTTTTCTCAAATAATAAGTGTGAAGTGTTGACCTTGGTCAACCTGAGATCATACATGGTTATTTGAGAAGATTAAATCTTAACAAGATTCAATGAGAGGAAATTATTTCTCAAAGAACTAAATAGAAACCCTATCCACATTTTCAATGAGAGGAAATTATTTTCCTAATATTAAATAAAGAAACCCTAGCATAATTTGTGAATAAATGTTAAGTAGTGATGCTAGATCATTTGAGTGAGCCATTAAGGCTAATTAAGAGTACTTAAGTATTGTTTGGTGATTGTATCCTCGTACTCGTTTATAGACGCTAGTACCGGAGACTATCAAGAGGAGGAGGTATTCTACCAAGAGGAAGGAGAAGAGAACTTTGAGCACTACCCTAATCAAGGCAAGCTATAGTATTGCAAGCTATTACCAATGAAACTAGAATAATGCAAAGCTCTACAAGAGCAAGGCACCATTTCTTTTACTTTATGCTTAATGCTCCTATCCCAAGTTTTTACCTTACAAGTTTTTATTTGTTTATCAAAGTTTACTTTTTGATTCATGATTCACTTGGTCTAGATATAGAGTAGTACAAGAGTATCAAATTTAGCCTAGAACAATACAAGCTAATTAGCACCCTCATGACTAGTTGCTAGTGCTAAAAACTAAAAGACTACTTTAGATGGGAACATGTGAAATGAAAGGACTTTGAAAACCTTGGAATGATGAATCATTCTATTAAAAGATTTTGAAGGTGATTATGACTTGTGAATGACTTGGTGAATTTAAAACTGATGGTTGGGTTCGGATGCGATACTATTCCAATTTGAAAGCCCACAATACCCAACATGGGTAAGGGCTTAACTAGAAATTTATATATCTTAGTATGGGTTCCCTCTAAACAAGCGTCATCGGGGTTATGCCAAGGGCTGCCTCCAAAGAAATATGAAATGATGTGAAATGACGTGCATGAGGTGAATGTCCGTCCCAAGCCCTGTGCAGTTCCTAGGTTGACTGTCTGTCTTCACTGGGAGGCCAAGCTCATGGGGAGAGGTGCCTATACTAGGGTATGTAAGTGAAAGGTTATGGTTGGTAGTCCGCACACGGAGTGTGATAAATCAGGGCCAGTTAACCCTGACGGATTATTGCAAATGTTGTGGCACAAGTGTACGACCTCTGCAGAGTGTAGAACTATTCGAATAGTCGTGTCCACGGTTACGGACGATTGGAAAGGCCATACTGTTCCGTCATCAGACCATTTTCAAAAATGTGACATATGACTTGTGACTTGAATTTGAAAGGTGAATGGTGACTTTGACTTGAATCACAACAGAGTTGTGGGAATGACACTAATGTTCCCATTTGAGTTAGTTAGCAAATGAAGAGTCTTTTATTAAATGCTTATGAAATAAAACTGGCTTTATGCAAATAAACCTAGAGCTTAGCACCCCCTTACTATAGTTGATAGTGCTTACACTAGTATTAGTTTGCGAGTACTTTAAAGTACTCATGGCTTTGTCCTGGCTATTCAAATGGCCAGACTATGAAGAGGAGTACAGAACCCGGAAGAAGGACAGCAGGACGTCTACGACAACTAGGATCACTCCTGACGTCAACAGTTGCCTGTGGAATAGATGGACTACTACTACGCTACTTTCGCTTCCGCTATGTGTTATGTAATGGATTAATAGAACTTCTATTATTGTAATAAGACTGGATCATGTGATCCTTTATTTGTAAGACGATTATGGTATGTAATGAATGATGTGTTGTGATATCAATCTATTATGTCTCGCAAAAACAATATTCCTGGGATTGCGAGGAATGGCATAATAGGCATCTGGACTTAAAAATCCGGGTGTTGACAGCAACTCTGGGAACCGTAGCAATTACAAACACGACCTCAGAGGACACCCGAGCTACCCTTTGCCGAACAGATAAACGCACCTTGCTATCTACACGCATACATTGACTCTAAAGACAATAAAAAGAAGTCAAGCCACCTGCTGGAAGATTGTCGACCATTGAAAAAATGCGAAGCTCATTCAGCGATAACGACAACCGCCACCACCACCACCTCCACCTCAGCACCAGGTCCAGCAGTTCAGCCTCACAATCCCAATGATCCTTTCCACCACCTCGTGGGCAGATGAGCATGATTCATAGGACTGGCGTGTCGAGAAGGAGATGAAGAAGCTCACCCAAGAAATCAACCTGGAGAAAGCATCATGGCAAACATCCCTGAGTATGTCGAGTGGTCCTCTCAGCATCACGTTCAGCAGGGCGATCACCCGATGACAATCCCAAAGCCGGGACATGCTGCGCTAGTGGTTGAAGCGCAAATTGGAGGCTTCAAGATGAGCAAAGTTTTTATGGACGGTGGAAGCGGGTTAAACCTGATATTCCTCGACACGATTAAGGCTATGGGAATCACGATGAGGATGCTAGAAGAGACAGACACTTGTTTTCATGGGATCCTCCCCACCTCACCGGCGTACTCTATTGGCAAAGTTTTCCTGTCTTCGGTAAACCCGACAACTTCAGGAAGGAAAAGATCGAGTTTGAAGTAGTGAATTGGGAATCACAGTACCACGCTATACTTGGAAGATCAGCTTATGCCAAGTTCATCGCTGTGCCACATTACGCATACCTCAAGCTGAAAATGCCTGGGAACAATGGGACAAACATCACAGTCTATGGAAGTTTTTCACGCTCGACAATTGTGATCGCGAGTTTCGGAAGATTGCTGCAAAGTTTGGGCTCGCAGCAAATTGTCGATCTCCTTTAAAAACGTCGGCACATGATAGTAAGAAGGATGAGCGTGCCAAGAAGATGAAGAAGAAGCCAGCCGATCTCGCTATAGAAGTTCCTCCAAGTAAAAACCAGGTTGCGGCACTACAACCACGAAGAAAACAAGACCTGGCAATCACCGCCAGGACCCGTGGTGAAATCAGCGATGCTTCCAAAACCGCGGACGCGGTGGACAAGCTAGAAGAAGAAGGACCTTCCTCTTGCTTAAGAGGATGGATAGTAATTCGTTTTTTTCCTTTTTTAGGCAGGGTGCTTTTTCGTCCCTTAGTTATCTGTTTACTCTATTAATGAAAACTTAAGTTTCGCTTTTTTGAAGCAATGCAGTACCTCGGGTTACCCGAGCCATATCATCTTGAACCTTGATTTTGCATATTTTTGGCAAAAAGAGGTGCGATGAAAAAACACATTTGGTGATTGCACTTTAAAGCCTATGAAATTACGAGTGCTATGGGGCAAAACTGACAAGGATCATACCCTTCCGCTATAGATGCCTCAACGAGTGCCGTAAATAGCAGGGAACATGGAACAAATAAACTAACGACCCACGCTCGGCACTTTACTTATGAAAGTGCCAAAGAGCGACGGAGTCATCGGCAGAGCTGGTGCTCCCGATATATTCGGGAGCCGCTGTCAAGACATACATCGGTTGAAGCAAAGTTGCACACACAACGGGTTTAGCAAGACCCGCAACACGAGCTGATCACTCAAACAATTTGCTGACCAACGAATATACATACATTTTAACGAGCAATTCAGATCTGCTCCTTCAAAATTTGCCAACGGCATTAACATGGTAAAAGGCATTTACATGCGTCTAAAACATAACAACCTAAAAATTCGAATGTAAGTAAGTAACTACAAGTCTCCTATTTACAGTGGGAGCATGACCCTGAATTACTCTCTGCGGAGCTTCTTTTCAGGTGCCTTCGAGTCTTCACTACAGGAAAAGTTGCCATGGCCGACGAAGTTGAAGCGCGCCGTGGTTGCTGGTGTACCATGGCCGACGATTTTGGTCCCTCCGTGGTGCATGTCAAAACTTTTTTTTTCTCATTTTTGAGGCCACCTAGCCCGACGAAAGCGGCCAAAACGTGGCGTATGGTGGCCCGGGACGTGGTGCATCTCGAAATCCGGGTCAGGCCGAGTCAACGCAAATCCGCACCGCCGAGGGATGTAGGGCCTGGCAGCCTCTCTGGCATTGTTTTTTTCTACATCGCCATCTCGTTCAACGTTCTCCGATCGAGTTTACGATGCAGGATCATGGGTCCCGCTTGTCATCCTCTATGAACCAAAATTCTTTCTATTCTTGGATTTTTTGACCCCCTGATTTCTGGCTACTTCCTTTTTCTTTTGATCCCTTGCCGCCTTGGAAACGTTGAGACCGCTGCTGCTAAATGGGACCCGCATGTCATCCTCTATGTGCAATCAACTTTCTTTTCTTGGAGTTTTTTTTGGCACCTCAAATTTGGTCACTTGCCTTTTTCTTTCGATCCCCTGCCGCCTCTCAAACGGTGATACCGCTGCTGCTAACTGGGACCCGCATGTCATCCTCTATGTACTATAAAACTTTCTTTTCCTGGATTATTTTTGGCACCTCAAATTTGGTCACTTGCCTTTTTCTTTCGATCCCCGCCTCTCAAACGGTGATACCGCTGCTGCTAACAGGACCCGCATGTCATCCTCTATGTACTATAAAACTTTCTTTTCTTGAATTATTTTTGGCACCTCATATTTGGTCACTTACCTTTTTCTTTCGATCCCCTGCCGCCTCTCAAACGGTGATACCGCTGCTGCTAAATGGGACCCGCATGTCATCCTCTATGTACTATAAAACTTTCTTTTCTTGGATTTTTTTGGCACCTCATATTTGGTCACTTGACTTTTTCTTTCGATCCTGCTGCCTCTCAAACGGTGATACCGCTGTGCTAAATGGGACCCGCATGTCATCCTCTATGTACTATAAAACTTTCTTTTCTTGGATTTTTTTGGCACCTCATATTTGGTCACTTGACTTTTTCTTTCGATCCCCTGCCGCCTCTCAAACGGTGATACCGCTGTTGCTAAATGGGACCCGCATGTCATCCTCTATGTACTATAAAACTTTCTTTTCTTGAATTATTTTTGGCTCCTGATATTTTTTCACTTGCCTTTTTCTTTCGATCTCATGCCACGTTTGAAACGTTGAGGAACCTGCAGGCTCATGGGACCCGCATGTCATCCTCTATGTACTATAAAAGTTCATTTTCTTGGTTTTTTTCACCATCTGATTTTTGGCAATTTCTTTTTTCTTTTGATCCTGCCGCCTCTCAACCTACCGCTGCTGCTAAATGGGACCCGCATGTCATCCTCTATGTACTATAAAACTTTCTTTTCTTGAATTATTTTTGGCTCCTCATATTTGGTCACTTGCCTTTTCTTCGATCTCATGCCAAGTTTGAAACGTTGAGGAACTGGCTCATGGGACCCGCATGTCATCCTCTATGTACTATAAAAGTTTATTTTCTTTATTTTTTTTCACCCTCTGATTTTTGGCTATTTCCTTTTTCTTTTGATCCCCTGCCGCCTTGGAAACGTATGGTAAGCTGCTGACTCATGGGACCCGCATGTCATCCTCTATGTACTATAAAACTTTCTTTTTTTGGATTATTTTTGGCACCTCATATTTGGTCACTTGACTTTTTCTTTCGATCCCCTGCCGCCTCTCAAACGGTGAGACCGCTGCAGCTAAATGGGACCCGCATGTCATCCTCTATGAGCAATCAACTTTCTTTTCTTGGAGTTTTTTTTACCTCATATTTGGTCACTTGCCTTTTTCTTTCGATCTCATGCCACGTTTGAAACGTTGAGTAAGCTTGTTGGTTGGGACCCGCATGTCATCCTCTATGTCCATCAAGTTTCTTTTCTTGGATTTTTTTTCACCCCCTAATTACTAGCTACTTTCTTTTTCTTTTGATCTCAAGCCGCATTACAAACATTGAGACCGCTGCTGCAAAATGGGACCCACATGTCATCCTCTATGTACAATAAATCTTGGATTATTTTTGGCTCCTGATATTTGGTCACTTGCCTTTTTCTTTCGATCTCATGCGCCTTTGAAACGTTGAGTAAGCTGCTGGCTCATGGGTCCGCATGTCATCCTCTACGAACAATAAAAGTTTCCTTTATTGGAGTTATTTTGACCCCAAATTTCTGGCTATTTGCCTTTTTCTTTTGATCCCCTGCCCCCGTTGAAACGATGAGGACGCTGTTGGCAGGTCGGTCCCACATGTCATCCTCTATGAACAATAAAAGTTTCCTTTGGTGGATTTATTTTTGACCCCTAAATAATTTCTGGCTATTTCCTTTATTTTTCTTTTGATCCTGCCGCCTTGGAAACGTTTGAGAATGCTGCTGCCTCATGGGTCCCGCATGTCATCCTCTCAGAATGATAAATGTTTTCTTTTCTTGGATTTTGTTACCAACTGACTTTTGGTTTTTTATTTTATTTTCGATCCCCTGCCGCCTTTGAAACGTTGACGACGCTGCTGGCTCATGGGTCCCCGATGTCAGCCTCCCCGTACAAGAAACATGTGATATCTTGATTATTTCGCTCTGAGCTATTGCAAACGGATAAATTAAATCTTTATTTTTACATAAACAAACTTATATGTTGAGTGTCCTTGTTTTTTGTTTTTGCGAAGCATAGGACTTTCCTGTTTTTTTAGAAAAATCCGAACTTTCCTGTTTTGGAGTGGGCTGAAATTGTACGAGACAAAAGGCCCAGCAGGATAGTTCGAAGGCCCAGATGTCCAGATACAGCCCAATTGAAATCTTTCTTTTCTTGGATTTTTTTCACCCCCTGATTTCTGGCTACTTCATTTTTCTTTTGGTCCTGTGCCGCCTTGGAAACGTTGAGACCGCTGCTGCAAAATGGGACCCACATGTCATCCTCTATGTAACATAAAGTTTCTTTTCTTGGATTATTTTTGGCTCTTGATATTTGGTCACTTTCCTTTTTCTTTCGATCTCATGCCACGTTTGAAACGTTGAGGAACCTGCTGGCTCATGGGACCCGCATGTCATCCTCTATGTACAATAAAAGTTTCTTTTCTTGGATTTTTTTCACCATCTGATTTTTGGCTATTTCCTTTTTCTTTTGATCCCCTGCCGCCTTTGAAACGTTGAGTAAGCTGCAGGCTCATAGGTCCGACATGTCAGCCTGTATGAACGATAAAGCTTTCCTTTCTTGGAGTTTTTTTACCCCCTAATTTCTGGCTATTTTCTTTTTCTTTTGATCTCAAGCCGCATTTGAAACGTTGAGACCGCTGCTGCTAAATGGGACCCGCATGTCATCCTCTATGTACAATAAAGTTTCTTTTTTTCTTGGATTATCTTTAGCTCCTGATATTTTGTCACTTGCGTTTTTCTTTCGATCTCATGCCGCCTTTGAAACGTTGAGTAAGCTGCTGAATCATGGGTCCCGCATGTCATCCTCTACGAACAATAAAAGTTTCCTTTTTTGGAGTTATTTTTGACCCCTAATGTCTGGCTATTTGCCTTTTTCTTTTGATCTCCTGCCCCCTTTGAAACGATGAGGATGCTGTTGGCACGTCGGTCCCACATGTCATCCTCTATGAACAATAAAAGTTTCTTTTGATGGATTTATTTTGAACCCCTAATTAATTTCTGGATATTTCCTTTTTTTCTTTTGATCCCCTGCCGCCTTGGAATCGTTGAGGATGCTGCTGCCTCATGGGTCCCGCATGTCATCCTCTCAGAACGGTAAATGTTTCTTTTCTTGGATTTTGTTTACCAAATGATTTTTGGCTTATTTTATCGTTCGATCTCGTGCCGCCATTAAAACGTTGAGGACGCTGCTGGCTCAGAGGTCCCACATGTCAGCCTCTATGAACAATAAACCTTTCCTTTGTTTGATTTATTATTGACCCATAATTTCTGGCTATTTGCCTTTTTCTTTCGATCTCATGCCGCCTCTGAAACGTTGAGACGCTGCTGGCTCATGGGTCCCACATGTCAGCCTCTATGAACAGTCAAAGTTTCCTTTGTTTGATTTTTTTTACCCTAATTACTGGCTATTTGCCTTTTTTTTATCCCCTGCCGCCTTTGAAACTAAGAGGACGCTGCTGGCCCATGGGTCCCACATCTCAGCCTCTCTGAACGATAAACCTTTCCTTTCTTTTTTTTCGATCCCGTGCCGCCTTGGAAACGGTGAGACGGCTCCTGCAAAACGGGACCCATATGTCATCCTCTATGTACAATAAATTTCTTTCCTTGGATTATTTTTGGCACCTGATATATGGTCACTTGCCTTTTTTTCGATCCCCTGCCGCCTTTGAAACGTTGAGGACGCTGCTCGCTCGTGGGTCCCATATGTCAGCCTCTAGGAACAATAAACATTTCGTTTCTTGGATTTATTTTTGACCGCTGATTTCTGGCAACTTTGCTTTTTCTTTCGATCCCCTGCCGCCTTTGTTAAAGTTGAGGACGCTGCTGCAAAATGCGTCCCACATGTCAGCTTCTCTGTACGATAATTGTTTCCTCTCTTTGATTTTTTTTCCACTGCTGGCCAATGGGTCCCCGATGTCAGCCTCTATGTACAAGAAATATGTGAATTCTCGATATATTTTAAGCCGAGATATGTAGGATGCTTTTTTTTCGATCCCTTCTGTTTGTTTTTACCTTCAAATGTTGAGGGACGCTACTGGCAAATGGGTCCTGCTCTAGCATTCTCAACTGAAGGAAAAACTGAAATATTGCCTATTCATTTGTTTTTCGTACTCCATGCATCTAATCCATACTAATTGTTGATCCGGGTTTTAGTTCAACTTAATTAGATCAAATTTGATCTACGAGGGAGTATGTAATATATTTTGGGTTCACAACACTGCACTTGTTAACAACAATCTGATGAAGAGGTTTGTCATTTTTTTAAAACTACAAATACACTCTAAGATCTTGCACACTAATAGAATAAATCTTGGAACTTTATATAATTAATGACAATTTTGAAATCGACTATATGAATATATCAAAATATAGAGCCCATGTAGATGCGCATACTGGCTATGCGCATTTAAAAAGAATCATAATCATAATTGATACGAAATAAAAATAACTTTATATGTAGAATCTCGGTTTCTAGAGGGCCAATCATAGGATATCCGTGTTTAAATTAGGAAGGGCCCCAATGGCATGAGTCGGAGGCCCATTAAGTGTTTTTGGAATGTTATCAGCGAAGTAAGCAGGCTGACAGCAATCACCATGTACATGGCCGGCGGCAGCCCAAAAGTACAAACAATTGGCCCATGCAGGGAAGGTAGTACTTTTTTTTATTGGGAAGGTTGTCTGGCTAACCCAAAAAAAAAGTGGTGCTACATGGGGTAATACTTGAACCCGGAATGAGATCGAGTGCCTTGATGAAGGCGAGGCACACATAAATAGTACTCCGTACCATGCCTTGCCCCTCCCTTTCAACCGTTGGATAAAAAATAATTAGACAGATGACTATTAACTAGTAACTGCTACAGTACCAACCAATGTACAGGACATGTGCTACAGTACGTCGTCCACAGTGCATGTGCTTTAGAACCATGAACAGTACATATGCTACATGCTACAGTACTTTGATCTTAGCTATCTATTTTCAATCCAACGGCCAAATCTACAAGTCACCGTACTGTTCATCTGTGCCTTGCTTATGTCAAGGCACTGGATCCTGGACACTTGAACCCATGATCGTTGCTGAGGGTTGCCTATTTGCGCATAATATGTTTTGTCAGCGGTCACTTCACTAGTTTGTGCAAAACATATCCAGCGCAGGATTCAAAAAAACATCACGTTTTTTTCTTTACGTAAACAACAAAACATCTCATGTTCATCACAATCCAGCCAACATAAGCACATAATAATTAATAGTACAACTAGAGAGCTGTACACATAAATAAGGTTTGTCAAGCTTCATGCACTAGCCAACGCAACCAAAAGTCCGAACTAATGGAAAGGGCTAGGCAATCCAATTATACATTTCAACATCCCCCCTCACATGTGACCACAATCCAGTAATGGTACCATCATGTTCACCACAATGCATCATTAAAGAGAGCAGTATACTATTATAGACCAGCTCTCTCTAAAGAACATTTGTAAGACAACTTAATACAGCTGTGATTGATATTGTTGCCCCAGCGATGGGTGATAACCTGAACACCATATAACCTTCTCACAGCAATTGTAACCAAATATGAGCACCTGCAATGATTTGGTGTCAAGCTTCTTGAAGGTCAGGAGGTATCCTACCTTCAAGTCATGTGCTTTGACAAACTCTGGCCATCCTTTGTCCATTAAAACATTGCCATCTTGTTGCTTCAGGTCCACAATCCAGGTGCATGCAGTGGACATCTTCAGGTTGATGGACTCTGGACACCCACCGTAAAACCAGGGTAGAACACGACTGGGGATGGAAATCACCTCTAACTCCGATGTACATAGTACCTTGCAGAAGCTGTCAGGGGTATTCTCCTCATCGATGCGCCCAAACACCTTGCACACTGGGGCTGGCTCTACAGATGTCTCCTTCCATGATAAGCTCTCTCCAAGCTTGAGCTTCTTGTTTGAACACTGCAAAAAAGAGGCCTCAATTAGATAATGCCTCTAGCTTCTGACCGTAATTCCAAGCAAATGCATAATAAAAGGCACCTAGCAAACTCAGCGGATCATTGTTCTTATCAAACACACAGTCTGAACAATAAGCTTCTGAATCTAGCTAGGCTGATATGTACAACCTTGTATCATCAAATTATTCAGCATAGTGTATCATTGTATCGCAGAAGCCAAATCGATATAAATAGTAGCTATGAGAATAGAAATCAAGCTAGCATGAGCCATGCATGCTTGCTGGCTATGTCTAGCATCAGAATAATGCATCTGCAGTTCATCATCCGCCAGTACAGATTGACCAAGCAAACAAAAAAAAAATCAGCGTCGGCCTAAAGAGTCCACAAGCCAGACATGCATGCTCGGTGTCCTCATATGTGATCATCGGCCGTGGATTGACCAATAGCATATTTGAACGATTATTACTGCACACATTAGATCCAGTCCCAACATAGCTAGCATGGGTGCATGTGTAACCCGAGTCTTTACCAGAGGATTAATATATACACTGGCTGAGAGAAGTACTGTATATCAAACAATGCTAAGCAACCGGCAATACAGCTTAGATATAATAAAGATGTGACCGGCAACGCTAGTGATTCGGGGGAAACATACCGCCATTGCAGCCATGGACCGAGAGAATCGGGGATGCCGCGCCGCCTTAGTGGAGTTTTTAGATGCGACGTCGCCGCATCCGTAGAGGACGGAGTCCAAGCCGCGTAGTCCGAGCGGTGGTGGACGCCGGTGGTGTAGAGAGAGGACTCAGGGGAGATGGACGGCGAGGGATCTGGGGAGATCTGAAGTTCTGAACATGAGGGGGCTGTGAGAAACTGAGAATGATACATCAGCAATCAGCAAGGGAATAAATGCGCGTGTCCCCCGGTCAAAAAAAATGCGCGTGTCTAGGAGGAACGAAGCCAGGTACGCAGGAATCCACACACAAAACTTCACCCGGCGGGTCACTGGGCTTTATCAGTATCTGGTGGGGTCCGGACCTACAGACCAGTGAGACATGTCGTGTGGGTTATGATCCGTTCAGTGTGCACACAGAAATTGCATTCAGAGCTCAGGGCTTCAGGCTACGTTGTACTATACAGTAATATATCCATTTCTTTTGGTAAAATGAAAACGATACTCCATCTGATCCTCATTACATGATGATAAAATGGACGTCTCTACAACTAATATGTGTCTAGATACATCTATATGAGAGCGTCTGTGTTTGTACTGTGTATCTAAAAAAAATATGGATCGGAGGGAGCATTAAGAGGTGTCCAAAAAAAACTGCAAACAAACATGGATGTAAGCAGTTGAGTATTAAACCAGTGCGTGAAATACCTTTATATCTCGACCATGTAACAATGAATATGAGAAGTTTTTGGGGTTTGACCATCTGCACTTGTGTTTGCTACAATCAGATCAAAAAATTGGTCACTTTTACACTTTCTAAAATAAAATGTATTTTTCCCTGAGATTTTACAAGTTCGTACAAGATAGCATTGACTACATCTGGGATATATCACATTTACACTTACAAATCTATGAATATTTCAAAATATTGAGCTCCGTGTACCTACATATAATACAAATCATCAGACCGCACATTGAAACTACCGCAGCATATCACAGTAAATTAAAATAAAATAAAACAAGTCTAACATATACTATATTAGCTAATTAACAAAGTCTCATCACAGTGTATCTGATCCCCAGTTCAGCTTAATACAAAAACCAAGTTCAGCTTGAACATCAGCAGGGGAGTAACCCAGGTCCAAAAGCAGCATCTAGTTAATTCAATAAAATATTGAGGTTATTCTGATCCCCTCTTCCTAAAAACACTGCAGATCATGCATGCAACTAAGGGTGATCAGCACAAAATATTATCCTCTGGGTGGAGGTGTTACTGTCGTAGATCAACACATTCATCAAGGAAGTGTCTTTCACCTCGAAGACGAGAAGGTCATCAAGCTGCAGTTCATGCGCCTCTGCAAACCCGAACCAACCATCCTTCAAGACCAGTTCACCCTGGTACTCATCGATGTGCACATACCAGGCGCAGCCTACGCTGGTCTTGAGCTTGATAGGCCTGGGAAGAATCCCTTTCAGACATTGCTTGAATTCTCTGGGGATGACCAACATATACATGTCATCGTTGCCGTCCAGTTGCACATAGAAGCGCGAGGGCTGAGGAGGGTCCGCCGAGTGACCAACCCGTTTAGGGCGGCCTTTCCCTCGCCCTTTTAATATACAACGTTGAATTGCTGCATCACGCCTGCCCGTCACCTTTGGCTTTTTGGCTAGTGAATTTCTTTGAATTCTGAACTCGGGGCGGTGCAGAGGACATGTACAATCGACAGTCCTAAGACGTAGTTGCTCATTGACGTTGGAGCGAGTTTGCTTCTGCATCTAGTTAAGCACGGTATATATCAATCAACAGCATATAAATCAGAACGTAGCATACATGGAGAAAATGCATCTAGCTATCTCTTTAATTAGTTTGCACAAAATCTAGCAGCAGCAAGACAATTTGATTTTACAGGTACTGAGCAAGCTTTCAGACTTTCTGAAACAGGTAACATGGAGCATATATTTGTATGTTCAGACTGCGAAACCCTGCTCTGTGATGGATAATATTACTAAACATCTTTTTTTGCCAGAACTAGTACTTAACATCTACTGTTTCCCGTCATTAAAAAAAATTTGCAGAAGAATACTACGGTTTCCCGTCATTAAATTTTAAAGAAAAAAGAACTTGTTTAAGATCCCAACTATCATTGACTACTTACACCTGCATCCTAGTGAGTTCAGGACAACTTACAGCATCTTTTGGTGGTGCCGCCACCGGAGAAGACCGTGCCGCGGGGGTTGGGGTCGGCGCAGCCGGAGAAGCTGGTGCCGCCGCCAGGGAAATCAGTGCCGAGCCAGATGGTGCTTCCAGCGGAGAAGAAAGTACCGCGAGAGATGGAACCGACGCTGCCAAAGGGTAAGAAACGGATGTACTCGTAGATCCTTCTCTAGTCACGATCTGGATAGAAGAGACTGGACGTCCATCAAGCTGCTGGAGGATGCGGTGGATCAAATCGGCTGAGTTCAGGAAATATCGGTGATGTTCATCTGTGTCGGCGAAGCAGCTGCCGGTGGAAGGAGGAGGCGAGCCGTTCATGGCAGTCATTAGTGTAAAAGAGGAGAAGTGGGTGGGAGTATGGGTGGGAGAGAGAGGGTTCGGGACTGAAGTAATTGTAGTCTGCTCTCTCTTTTTTACAAGCATGCGTCCTCAGGCTGATATTTTTTTTAGATACGTACTCAGGCTGCTTTGTCAAACCAGGGCCTCAATGAAGCTAATAGCACGCTATAGCATATCTAGAGGGTCCACGCTTAGTAATTTTGCTCGCTGTGGCGCTATTTGCGAAACAGCATGCTATATCGCCCTAAAACTTCATAGCGTTAGCGCGCTATTTTTTTCAGGCAAGTTGCTTTCACTTTTTCGTGGTGATGAACTAATCTGTTGGTTCCACTTCTAAATCAGAAAATAATATCGCTAATGCTAATATTTTTTAATAAATAATTTATACTATGTTGTTGCCTTGTGAAATGTTGATGTTAGCCTTCTAATATACTTGAGATCTATTTCTATATGTGGTTATGTATGTATGATTCAGTCACTTTTGGACTATATATATCTATTCGTTCTAGTAAAATTATTTATTTTTAGGCTATATTTAGTATTATTTTGAAAATGCTATTTAAAATATACCACACTATTACCACGATATAGCGTCCATATCGTTTGAAGGTGGCTGCCGCTAATTCATTTAGCACGCTATTTTAAACCTTGGTTAAGACGCGTTTGGCGGCCTGCATCCAGGCTGGTGGGGAAATACCGTACCCAAGTGCTTAAAAGATTGCATCTTTTAGCTGGAAAACATTAGGGCATGTCCAACACAGGCGCTACTGCAAGGGCGCTAGGAATTATTTCCTCGTCGTTTGGCGGTTGGAGAGGCTAATCCCAGCGGTAGTCCTAGCGTCGACGCAAAAGAAAGCAGGGGCGTGAAACTCTTTTCACCTGTCCTAGCTAAAGCACCGGAACCAACAGGAAGTCAGTCTGTCATCAGCAATTAGCGCTGCAAGGAGAGTACCTGGAGGATTTTACAATCTTTTGACATTCATTTGTTCTCTATTAGCGCCATATAGTATATAGCATTGTAATGCCCTTATACTCCTCTCAACATTAAAAAAAGGTGTGCATATACTAATAACAGTTGCTGAAATGAAACTAAAAATAAACAGACATGCACGGTTTACGAAGGATGGAAATACAGAGTTCATCACCATCCGTTTTAAATTATAAGATTAGATTACTTCAATGTGGGTTTACATACGCACTAAAATGAGTAAACAGACACACTGAAATGGGTCCAGGTATATAAGATTCAGAAAAAAGGAAGAGCATCTTAAGATACAGAACAGGTTACTAAATTGTTCAAACATATCGTACAAAAAAGATTATTTGCTCCAGAAAGATTCATGGCTCAGTTTAGGGTTGCATCAACATGCGGATATTTTTCAGACTAGGCTTAAACCACATTGTCGCCTGTCGGGGAAATCCCCAACCATCTTCTGGAAGGGTGATAACTCCCATGAGCTCATTTTCCCCTTGCTGCAGGTTACAACGACAAATACAACTAAATGCTGGTTCCCGAAATGCATAGTACGCGATGTACACACAATTTGACCTCATGAATGGAGTCAATGTTCCATCAGGAGCATTGCCATCATTTATCTTCAGGTTCAATGGATAATTCAGTCCAATGAACAGAGAGTGTGTGCCAAGGCTGTCAACTCGACTCCAATTGGGTCCAATCAGGGATAGATCTTTCTCAAAAACATGTATGACAGGGGCAGGACACTCCCGCAGGATAAGGCCATTACCATGATGCAGAACTTCTGCAGGCTCAAGGTGATCATTGCTACGTATATACCGATCTTCATGGATGATCATCAAGCGCTTGCCATCGGCTGATCGAGCTAAAAACCATCTGCCAGATGGTTCCTTCATCGGTGATGGGATCACGAATGGCGGGGCAAGGTGTGCATCTGCATTGTAAACGGAGACAACAAAAAATAGTGTTTGAATGGCTCGGGAAGACAATAATACCAGTAGCTGCAACTTCACATTTGTAGGATCAAATGGAGGATGCAGTCATTATACTTGTATAAAATCTCGAAGAAATAAAATTGTTCCCATTTGAGATGTATGTTAATTACACTCATATTCATTGATGGTAGATACATGTCTCAACCTTATCTGATCCATGATTGTAATGCTTTGAGTACATCGAATATTGAAATAAATTGAAAGTTTGCATGCATCAATTGATGAAGAGGCCAGGGCTAAGCTCCTTATTCATATTCTGACAAGAGCATGCAGTAACTAATTCAGGAATGCATTCATATACTGCAATAATCTGGTTTGGGTTGACAGATTAGTGCACAGCATATACTACTGTAATTCGTTTGTAGCAATGGTTCAGTCAGGTTAGGATAATTTAATGGTGCACAGTCATTTGAAAGGTGAAAAAAAGTCTTAGTGAGCAATTAGTTATTTCAGTTACAATATATCATGAATGGGCTTGATATTAAAATTTATTGCGAAGTATATCATATGGATTGAAGAATTACCAGCCTGTGATTGATCCCAGCAATATGTGGTGCCGGTCCACCCATCCACCGCAACAATAAAGCCGTTGTGCTCGATGGCATCACTGTAATCTACACCCCAACTAGCAAGAGAGAATAACCTCCACTCCTGGCTACCATTAGCCAGGTAAGCGAGTCCAGAATTGAATAGAGCGATGAGCTTGTAATCTGAGTAATGTCCAGCTTTTGTGGGCACTTCGCAAATTACAATCTTCAACAAAAACATGGCACGCCCATACGTCATGTACCTTTCAGGAGGCAAGTCGGGGAAGCCAATCCATTCCTCCCGAAAAATGTTGCAAGTTTCCGACGATGGTAGGGAGATTTCTTGGTGCGTGTAGATGTTCGCGAGGAACCAGTTCCCACCACTGTCCACGCCGGCGATCCAGTCGCCATTCATGCCAACCCAGAATCTATTGTCCATGAACGGCAGGATGGCTGTGCGCCGAGGATGGTCGAGGGGCACAACGTGGTACACCGTGTGGTGCGCACTACTATCATCATAGTGCCAATGGGCAGAATCGGGCATCAGCAAGCAGGGTCCATCCCAATGGTGTAGATTCATGTTGTCGGCGACATGGCGGCACAGCGTTTTGGAGCATGCGGCCAGCCGGACGTCGACTGTAACGTCCAGACTCTGGGCAATGAGATTGAACAGCTCGGCGGGGAGCTTCCCCCAGTCGCCATCCAGCTGGTCGTCGTTCGATGCCGCCATGGAGACGAGATGGATTTAAAAGGGCGGATGCAAGTATGTGTGATTGGAGTTTTGTAGGAGAGTCGAGCGGGAAGGAGGAGTGCTGCGGTTCTGCGGAGGGGTGAGGAGAGAAAGCTATGCAAATGGGAGATCTAGAGGATGAAAAAACTTCTAGCAGCGGTTGGCGAGTGGAGAACGATGATGGAAGTGGAGAGCCAAGGATGGAAACGATGGACATGAAGAGTAGGAGTGGATATGACTTTTTTTATTCTTCAGCAGCTGCATCGAGGCGCCGAGTAAAACTTCGGCTAGGATAGCACGCCACTACGTCCTGGTGCAGTTACTGTCCCGTCAAATCAGTTTGACCACAGAAATGGTTTCTTTATTACAGTATAACTTAATTTTTTCGAACAATATATACTAGTACTCCATTTAATATAATCACTCCGATTCATATTACTTGTCAAATGATATGGATGAATCTAGAACTAAAATGTGTCTAGATATATCTATATTATAGTCAACTAATATGAATCCGAGTTTGTTTGGTTCAAAGGATTTCTAAAGGTATCTTGTACGGAGTAGGATTTTTACACATAGGGATTTTTCCTATAGAGCTTGCTTGATTCAAAGGATTGAGAACCCTCCAAAATACCTATGGATTGCTTTCTCTACAATCCTATCTCTCGGTAATATTGCTATGTGTCTATAACAACTATGAAATGAACTCAATCTCAATAGAAATTTCCTTTGTCTTTCCTAATCAAACAACTAGTTATTTTATGTCTTCGTTTACAAATTAAGATAATTTTTAGGTTATAGGTAATCGTCGAGCTTATGTGATCATCTTTTATGATCAAACTTACTTGATCAGCCGCGGAGGCGCAAAGGAGCAGTGGTGTGCATTAATACGGCCGCATGGGGAAGGCACAGCTAGCGACGATGAGACGTATCGCCAGCATTGGCCTAGGGAACCGTCGCCACCATTAATAAAAGCTATCCCTTTGGGCACCATGTCTCCCACTACTCGTGTCACGCGCGCATGTGGGTTACGGATGGATGGGCTGGGGAAGCCGGACAGAAAACATGACAACCAGGGGGAAAATGAATAAAAATAATACAAAGTCGAAAATATTTCGAAAAATAAACTTTGTACTTCGTAAGAAACTCCATGCGTTTAGCAAATGCGAAGGCAATATGTAGAAACACGTCTAGACCACGTCTAGAACCACTTCCCAAAGCTTAAGGATTATATTGATTTTTAGAAAGTCAAACTATGTTAAGTTTGACTAAGTTTTTACCAAAAGCATTAATATGCAAGATACAAAATCAATATTATTAGATAGAAAATAAATTATATTTTCATATGGTGTCTACAAAATATTATATGTGCTGATAGATTCTTCTAAGAGTTTGGTCGAACTTTACTTGGTTTGACTTTTCAAGAAAAATATACAAAGCTTTAAGCATTGGAACGGAGGTATTTTTCGAAGCACCTACTTGTCTTTAGAAGACAAAAGAAAACATGGAGTAAGGTTGTTTTTTGTGCAAAAGTTTACGTCAAAATCTGGTTATTTGTGTAAAAAGAATCTCAAATTGTGTTATGTGCAAAAACTGCACCAAGAAGTGGTGGTATGTGCAATTTCCTCCATCACACAAAAGGCAAGCCATTGATACATATATAATTGTGAATAATTACAAAAGTAGTAGGCAGCTAATAAGCGCACATGATTAAACTGCTATGCGAGATCTTCAGCCACCAGAAGTCGTTCCCGCGCCTCTCTAGCATTGAAAATCACGCGTTCTGCGACTTCCATCAAAGAGACAAGCTGAGCTTTGATCCGTTCTCCCAGATGAATGGCCTCGTCACAACTCCTACGAGCACAGGCCGTGATCTCATCCACTTCTAGGAAAGACACCGCCTGCCTGTACCGAAATATCTTGATCCCTAACTCTCTGTTCTCCTCCCGCATGCTGGCAAGATCCAACTTCATCCTCCGACAAGATAAGCAAGGGGAGTGATCCTGCCAAAGGTAACAACAAACATATCGAGCGTTACCGGCAAACGAAGGGCACAAATTGGCTGATTAACGAATATGGTCACTAACATGTAGGACAGACTTAAGTGGTGTCTACATGTCAGTGACTCGAAGTACCCAAAAACCAGCAACCCAAAGTCAGCTAGTAATATTAACCTCCGTCTTCAGCTCCTTCATCCTCTTGAACGGCGGGGAAGCTGGCAACTTATCTTCTTCTACGACCTCTCGCTGGAACCTGACGTCGAAGGATGAGAGATCCTGCGAACGGATGTGCTGCGCCTGCGCGTGCGATTCCCCAGGGCGCTTCTGGCGTAACTCGGAGTTCTCCGCGCCGAGATGCGGAAGTTCCGCTCCCGGGGCCTTGTTGACCCTAAGCCGAGATAGCTCCTGTGTAAGCCGACGAAAAATGTTCAAAATGTTACAGATCAGGCATATCATTACCAGTGCAAACGAGGTAAGTGAATCTCCGGGATCTCGCCCAAAGACCGCGGTTGGTCCAATGCCACCACATCTTCTCCGAGATTGACTAACTCCTTTACATCATCTTCTCCGACATTGACTATCTCCTTTACATCATCTTCTGCTCCGAGCTTGACCATCTCCTTTACATCATCTTCTCCTGCGAGCTTGATCATCTGCCTCACATCATCTTCTCCGGCGATATCGACCCTCTCCTGCGGAAGATAACAGATATAAGTCCGAGTATTACCAGCAAAACGAAGGTAATTAAAAGAGGCGTAGTAACCCTTGTGTCCTGGCTAATCAACGGCGGGGACGCTGAGCCCGCATCGTCTCCTCCCAGATCTCCCTTCGCAGGCAGGATTGTTAGAGACAGTGTACTTCTGGTAGTAGTATTTATGCGTGGGGCGCCAGGGGGTCGAGAAGCTAGGACTGCATCTTCTCCTCCGAGCTCTTCCTTGGTAGACATGACAAATGAAACGAGGTGTGGGGGGCGTAAAAGGTATAAAATGGCGGACGGCCGCCCCGCCTCGGCCCTCCAAGGCTTAATTTTTTTGCCTTACTAAACTAAAAACCCTATTTTGCGTCTCACACGGACTGCCCTCAGAGGGCTGCAGGGTCCCATATGCGTGCAGGTCCCACACTTTAGTGAGCACAAATCATATGCGGTAGGTAGGCAAACTTCCAACAATCTTCTTTGTCAAGTGAAGACACGTCGTCAAGACTCTCTCTCTCTCTCCCCCCTTTTGTCATTGAAAAAAAAAGAATATTAGACGGGCGCGTAGCCTGCACTGCAGGGGGGCGATTTTGACAAAAGTAATCCTTTTGGCGAAGAAAAACACAGAAAGCCACACAAAAAGGTTAGTCCAGTGAAATAGATTGCTCAGAGGGTCAGTCCGTAATTTTCTTTGCCAAAAGGGTTATTTCTGTCAAAATCGCCGCACTGCAGGTTTGCAGCACTGAAAAACCTTGCGTGCCAGTCAACATCACTTCCCGGATAGGGGGAAAATATCTAGTGATACCATCCCTTACATGATACCATGATACCACTTCATAATATTTGAATTCTAAGTGTCGAAAAATTTAGAAAAAAAACCTTGTGATGCTACCCTAAATTTGTGGGACCCCAAAAAACTTGCAAATCAAGCCAAAGAAACACGATCTTGTCCCCTACCCCCCCCCCATGATTTTGACCTAAATTTGAAATCAAGCCAAAGGTGGTTCAAAAACGGCAATCGGAAATCATGGATTGTTCATCATTTTTCTATATAGCTAGGGAAAATAGCAGACATGCCATACCAATGTTTTAGAAAAGAGCCCTTCAAAAAAGTGTGGCAACATATATGTTGGAATTCGACCATCTTAATTTCTTCCCACGTGTGAGCTTTGGTACTACTACTACACAAGAACCATGTCAAACTTTTGAATCATGGCCCATTTTATGTATATATTTGCAACTTTTCATGCACGCATGAAAACTTTGCAAAATATGTGCATTTTGGGTTGTCGCACATAAATGTGTGTTTACTTGTCTGCCACCAATTAATCCAATTCTCATTTGTGGGGAAACATGACACGAGATGGCCATTTCCAAAGTTTCATGAATTATCTCAAAGTGAATCCATATATGTACAATTTTTGGGGGCTAAATTTCATGTTTTAAACCTAGCTAGTATTTGACCAAGATTCAAATGGGCATAAAATTCAAAAAAAAACAGAAAAATGAAAAACCAAAGCACATAGCCTTCTTATGTCATATAGTAAGAATTCAAGTTGATAAACAAGGTCTAGACATATTCAAACTAGAAAAATCATGTATCTACCCCTAACACTCTAAACTCTGTCTTATGAAGTCAAGCATGAAGAGAAGTGGTTTTGGGTTTCAAACATGGAAATTTCAAAAACCTCCCAAAAGCTTCATTTTAGAGTGACTAAGAAGGATCCATGCTTACCTTTTAATTTTTAGATTTTAAACTTGTTTAAATCTTTGTGAAACCTAGGATTTGACCAAGATTCAAATGGGCATAAAAAATCAGGAAAAAGCCAAAAGAATGATAAACCAAAGCACATAGCATTCTTATGTCATACTGTAAGCATTCAAGTTGATTAACAAGGTCTAGACATATTCAAACTAGAAAATCATGTATATATCTGTCCCTAACCTTAAACTTTGTCTTATATATGAAGTCAATCATGAAGAGAAGTGGTTTGGGTTTCAAACATGAAAATTTCAAGAACATCCCAAAAGCCGCTTCATTTTAGAGTGACTAAGAAGGATCCAGGCTTACCTTTTCGTTTTCATATTATATACTTGTTTAAATCCAGGTCAAACATAGGATTTGACCAAGATTCAAATGGGCATAAAATAAAAAAATAGAAGAATGAAAAACAAAAGCACATAGTCTTCGTATGTCATATAGTAAGCTTTCAAGTTGATAAACAAGGTTTAGACATGTTCAAACCAGACAAATCATGTATCTAGCCCCTAACCATAAACTCGGTCGATCTTATGAAGTCTAGCATGAAGAGAAGTCGTATTGGTTTAAAACATGAAAATTTCAAGAACCACCCAAAATCTTCAAATGGGCATAAAATTCAAAAAAACCAGAAAAATGAAAAACCAAAGCACATAGCCTTCTTATGTCATATAGTAAGAATTCAAGTTGATAAACAAGGTCTAGACATATTCAAACTAGACAAATCATGTATCTACCCCTAACACTCTAAACTCTGTCTTATGAAGTCAAGCATGAAGAGAAGTGGTTTTTGGGTTTCAAACATGGAAATTTCAAAAACCTCCCAAAAGCTTCATTTTAGAGTGACTAAGAAGGATCCATGCTTACCTTTTAATTTTTAGATTTTAAACTTGTTTAAATCTTTGTGAAACCTAGGATTTGACCAAGATTCAAATGGGCATAAAAATTCAGGAAAAAACCAAAAGAATGATAAACCAAAGCACATAGCATTCTTATGTCATACAGTAAGCATTCAAGTTGATTAACAAGGTCTAGACATATTCAAACTAGAAAATCATGTATATATCTGTCCCTAACCTTAAACTCTGTCTTATATATGAAGTCAATCATGAAGAGAAGTGGTTTGGGTTTCAAACATGAAAATTTCAAGAACATCCCAAAAGCCGCTTCATTTTAGAGTGACTAAGAAGGATCCATGCTTACCTTTTCGTTTTCATATTATATACTTGTTTAAATCCAGGTCAAACATAGGATTTGACCAAGATTCAAATGGGCATAAAATAAAATAAAATAGAAGAATGAAAAACAAAAGCACATAGTCTTCGTATGTCATATAGTAAGCTTTCAAGTTGATAAACAAGGTTTAGACATGTTCAAACCAGACAAATCATGTATCTACCCCCTAACCATAAACTCGATCGATCTTATGAAGTCTAGCCTGAAGAGAAGTCGTATTGGTTTCAAACATGAAAATTTCAAGAACCTCCCAAAATCTTCAAATGGGCATAATATTCAAAAAAACCAGAAAAATGAAAAACCAAAGCACATAGCCTTCTTATGTCATATAGTAAGAATTCAAGTTGATAAACAAGGTCTAGACATATTCAAACTAGACAAATCATGTATCTACCCCTAACACTCTAAACTCTGTCTTATGAAGTCAAGCATGAAGAGAAGTGGTTTTGGGTTTCAAACATGGAAATTTCAAAAACCTCCCAAAAGCTTCATTTTAGAGTGACTAAGAAGGATCCATGCTTACCTTTTAATTTTCATATTTTAAACTTGTTTAAATCTTTGTGAAACCTAGGATTTGACCAAGATTCAAATGGGCATAAAAATTCAGGAAAAAACCAAAAGAATGATAAACCAAAGCACATAGCATTCTTATGTCATATAGTAAGCATTCAAGTTGATAAATAAGGTCTAGACATATTCAAACTAGAAAATCATGTATATATCTGCCCCTAACCCTAAACTCTGTCTTATATATGAAGCAATCATGAAGAGAAGTGGTTTTGGGTTTCAAACATGAAAATTTCAAGAACATCCCAAAAGTCGCTTCATTTTAGAGTGACTAAGAAGGATCCAGGCTTACCTTTTCGTTTTCATATTTTATACTTGTTTAAATCCAGGTCAAACATAGGATTTGACCAAGATTCAAATGGGCATAAAATAAAAAAATAGAAGAATGAAAAACAAAAGCACATAGTCTTCTTATGTCATATAGTAAGCCTTGCAAGTTGGTAAACAAGGTTTAGACATGTTCAAACCAGACAAATCATGTATCTAGCCCCTAACCATAAACTCGGTCGATCTTATGAAGTCTAGCATGAAGAGAAGTCGTATTGGTTTCAAACATGAAAATTTCAAGAACCACCCAAAATCTTCAAATGGGCATATAACATTCAAAAAACTAGAAAAATGAAAAACCAAAGCACATATATAGCCTTCTTATGTCATATAGTAAGCATTCAAGTTGATAAACAAGCATGTCTAGACATATTCAAACCCGACAAATCATGTATCTACCCCCTAACCCTAAACTCTGCATGTCTTATGAAGTCAACCATGAAGAGAAGTGGTTTTTGGGTTTCAAACATTGAGATTTCAAGAACCCCCCAAAAGCTTCATTTTAGAATGACTAGCTAGGAAGGATCCAGGCTTACCTTTTCATTTTCATGTTATAGACTTGTTTAAATCTTGGTCAAACCTAGGATTTGACCAAGATTCAAATGGGCATAAACATTCAAAAAAATCAAAAAATCAAAAACCAAAGCTAGCACATATAGTCTTCTTATGTCATATAGTAAGAATTGAAGTTGATAAACAAGGTCTAGACATATTCAAACTAGACAAATCATGTATCTACCCCCTAAAGCCCTAAACTAGCTTTGTCTTATGAAGTCAAGCATGAAGAGAAGTGTTTTTGGGTTTCAGACATGGAAATTTTGAAAACCTCCCAAAAACTTCATCTTAGAGTGACAAAGAAGGATCCAAGCTTACCTTTTCATTTTCATGTTTTAAGCTTGTTTAAATATTGGTCAAGCCTAGGATTTGACCAAGATTCAAATGGGCATAAAAATTCTGGAAAAATAAAAAAAATAAAAACCAAAGCACATAGTCTTCTTACGTCATATATATCTATAGTAAGCATATTCAAGTAGATAAACAAGGTATAGACATATTCAAAACAGACAAATCCTGTATCTACCCCCTAACCCTAAACTCGGTCTTATGATGCCTAGCATGAAGAGAAGTCGTTTTGGGTTTCAAACGTTTAAGCCAAAAGCCCCATTTCATATATTTCAAATTTGGTTCAAATTTGAAAGACATACAAGTTATAGCACACATAGTGCATACATGTTCACACATTCTGCACTAGATGCTAATTAACCCTATAGTTTGAGGCCATTTGGATGAGGTCGAAAAAAATCTTGGATTAGAAATGGGGTTGTTCGAACCCCGTAGTTGGATTTTTTATGAACTTGATCTGTAGTACTGGGCAAAACCCTAGTTTAACGTATTTAATTATAGATTCGTAGGTTGATTTTTCTACCTTTTTATTATTATTACTATGCAGCACATGTGTGTTTGCCCGTCGAGTGAAACTCGGAGGAAGAGGGATCACTCGGAAGGAGAGAAGAAGGGAGAGCATTATGGTGTCTCCCCTTTTTCGGGTGATGATGTTGACTTTTGTGCAGGGTTTGTCAGTGAGCGAGCGAGCGAGCGAGTCGAGCGAGGCCGAGAATGAGAGAGATTTGTTTTTTTTGTGAGAGGGACAACCGAAGGATCCAGAAGGACCCACAGATTTCCAAAACGCATCCTGATGCGTCTTCTCTTGACAAAGAAGATGGCTTGGAGTTTGCGTACCTACTGCACTTGACTTGTGCTCACTGAAGTGTGGGACCTCACGCATGGGCGCCACACGTAAGTGACAGACCTGTTGGCAATGTTGGTGTAAAAACTCGGTTGATTATTATAGTGCATTAGAACAAAGTTTCCTATGGATTCAACGGCAGGAAATCCAAGTTAACTCATTTACATGACATTATTTTTTCCATGAAGCAAAGTTAACACATCTATCAATTGGTACATTTTGGAGTGACTAAGAAGGATCCATGCTTATTCGTTTTCACGTGTTAAATTTGTTTAAATCTTGCTCAAACCTAGGATTTCACCAAGATTGAAATGGGCATGAAAATTCAAAAAAAAATGAAATACCAATGCACATAGTCTTCTTCTGTCATATAGTAAGCATTCAAGATGATAAACAAGGTCTAGACATATTCAAACCAGGCAAATCATGTATCTACTCCCTAACGACCCTAAACTCCGTCTTATGAAGTAAGGCATGAAGAGAAGTGGTTTTGGGTTTCAAACATGCAAATTTCAAAAACCCCCCAAAAGCTTCATTTTAGAGTGACTAAGAAGGATCGAGGCTTACCTTTTCATTTTCATGTTTTAAACTTGTTTAAATCTTGGTCAAACCTAGCTAGTATTTGACCAAGATTCAAATGGGCATGCATAAAATTCAAAAAAAATCAGAAAAATGAAAAACCAAAGCACATAGCCTTCTTATGTCATATAGTAAGAATTCAAGTTGATAAACAAGGTCTAGACGTATTCAAACTAGACAAATCATGTATCTACCCCTAACACTCTAAACTCTGTCTTATGAAGTCAATTAAGCATGAAGAGAAGTGGTTTTGGGTTTCAAACATGGAAATTTCAAAAACCTCCCAAAAGCTTCATTTTAGAGTGACTAAGAAGGATCCATGCTTACCTTTTAATTTTCAGATTTTAAACTTGTTTAAATCTTTGTGAAACCTAGGATTTGACCAAGATTCAAATGGGCATAAAAATTCAGGAAAAAACCAAAAGATTGATAAACCAAAGCACATAGCATTCTTATGTCATACAGTAAGCATTCAAGTTGATTAACAAGGTCTAGACATATTCAAACTAGAAAATCATGTATATATCTGTCCCTAACCTTAAACTCTGTCTTATATATGAAGTCAATCATGAAGAGAAGTGGTTTGGGTTTCAAACATGAAAATTTCAAGAACATCCCAAAAGCCGCTTCATTTTAGAGTGACTAAGAAGGATCCATGCTTACCTTTTCGTTTTCATATTATATACTTGTTTAAATCCAGGTCAAACATAGGATTTGACCAAGATTCAAATGGGCATAAAATAAAATAAAATAGAAGAATGAAAAACAAAAGCACATAGTCTTCGTATGTCATATAGTAAGCTTTCAAGTTGATAAACAAGGTTTAGACATGTTCAAACCAGACAAATCATGTATCTACCCCCTAACCATAAACTCGATCGATCTTATGAAGTCTAGCATGAAGAGAAGTCGTATTGGTTTCAAACATGAAAATTTCAAGAACCTCCCAAAATCTTCAAATGGGCATAATATTCAAAAAAACCAGAAAAATGAAAAACCAAAGCACATAGCCTTCTTATGTCATATAGTAAGAATTCAAGTTGATAAACAAGGTCTAGACATATTCAAACTAGACAAATCATGTATCTACCCCTAACACTCTAAACTCTGTCTTATGAAGTCAAGCATGAAGAGAAGTGGTTTTTGGGTTTCAAACATGGAAATTTCAAAAACCTCCCAAAAGCTTCATTTTAGAGTGACTAAGAAGGATCCATGCTTACCTTTTAATTTTCAGATTTTAAACTTGTTTAAATCTTTGTGAAACCTAGGATTTGACCAAGATTCAAATGGGCATAAAAATTCAGGAAAAAACCAAAAGAATGATAAACTAAAGCACATAGCATTCTTATGTCATATAGTAAGCATTCAAGTTGATAAATAAGGTCTAGACATATTCAAACTAGAAAATCATGTATATATCTGCCCCTAACCCTAAACTCTGTCTTATATATGAAGCAATCATGAAGAGAAGTGGTTTTGGGTTTCAAACATGAAAATTTCAAGAACATCCCAAAAGTCGCTTCATTTTAGAGTGACTAAGAAGGATCCAGGCTTACCTTTTCGTTTTCATATTTTATACTTGTTTAAATCCAGGTCAAACATAGGATTTGACCAAGATTCAAATGGGCATAAAATAAAAAAATAGAAGAATGAAAAACAAAAGCACATAGTCTTCTTATGTCATATAGTAAGCCTTGCAAGTTGGTAAACAAGGTTTAGACATGTTCAAACCAGACAAATCATGTATCTAGCCCCTAACCATAAACTCGGTCGATCTTATGAAGTCTAGCATGAAGAGAAGTCGTATTGGTTTCAAACATGAAAATTTCAAGAACCACCCAAAATCTTCAAATGGGCATATAACATTCAAAAAACTAGAAAAATGAAAAACCAAAGCACATATATAGCCTTCTTATGTCATATAGTAAGCATTCAAGTTGATAAACAAGCATGTCTAGACATATTCAAACCCGACAAATCATGTATCTACCCCTAACCCTAAACTCTGCATGTCTTATGAAGTCAACCATGAAGAGAAGTGGTTTTGGGTTTCAAACATTGAGATTTCAAGAACCCCCCAAAAGCTTCATTTTAGAATGACTAGCTAGGAAGGATCCAGGCTTACCTTTTCATTTTCATGTTATAGACTTGTTTAAATCTTGGTCAAACCTAGGATTTGACCAAGATTCAAATGGGCATAAACATTCAAAAAAATCAAAAAATCAAAAACCAAAGCTAGCACATATAGTCTTCTTATGTCATATAGTAAGAATTGAAGTTGATAAACAAGGTCTAGACATATTCAAACTAGACAAATCATGTATCTACCCCTAAAGCCCTAAACTAGCTTTGTCTTATGAAGTCAAGCATGAAGAGAAGTGTTTTTGGGTTTCAGACATGGAAATTTTGAAAACCTCCCAAAAACTTCATCTTAGAGTGACAAAGAAGGATCCAAGCTTACCTTTTCATTTTCATGTTTTAAGCTTGTTTAAATATTGGTCAAGCCTAGGATTTGACCAAGATTCAAATGGGCATAAAAATTCTGGAAAAATAAAAAAAAACCAAAGCACATAGTCTTCTTACGTCATATATATCTATAGTAAGCATATTCAAGTAGATAAACAAGGTATAGACATATTCAAAACAGACAAATCCTGTATCTACCCCCTAACCCTAAACTCGGTCTTATGATGCCTAGCATGAAGAGAAGTCGTTTTGGGTTTCAAACGTTTAAGCCAAAAGCCCCATTTCATATATTTCAAATTTGGTTCAAATTTGAAAGACATACAAGTTATAGCACACATAGTGCATACATGTTCACACATTCTGCACTAGATGCTAATTAACCCTATAGTTTGAGGCCATTTGGATGAGGTCGAAAAAAATCTTGGATTAGAAATGGGGTTGTTCGAACCCCGTAGTTGGATTTTTATGAACTTGATCTGTAGTACTGGGCAAAACCCTAGTTTAACGTATTTAATTATAGATTCGTAGGTTGATTTTTCTACCTTTTTATTATTATTACTATGCAGCACATGTGTGTTTGCCCGTCGAGTGAAACTCGGAGGAAGAGGGATCACTCGGAAGGAGAGAAGAAGGGAGAGCATTATGGTGTCTCCCCTTTTGGGTGATGATGTTGACTTTTGTGCAGGGTTTGTCAGTGAGCAGGAGGTGCGAGCGAGCGAGCGAGTCGAGCGAGGCCGAGAATGAGAGAGATTTGTTTTTTTTGTGAGAGGGACAACGAAGGATCAGAAGGACCCAGATTTCCAAACGCATCCTGATGCGTCTTCTCTTGACAAAGAAGATGGCTTGAGTTTGCGTACCTACTGCACTTGACTTGTGCTCACTGAAGTGTGGGACATGCATGGGCGCCACACGTAAGTGACAGACCTGTTGGCAATGTTGGTGTAAAAACTCGGTTGATTATTATAGTGCATTAGAACAAAGTTTCCTATGGATTCAACGGCAGGAAATCCAAGTTAACTCATTTACATGACATTATTTTTTCCATGAAGCAAAGTTAACACATCTATCAATTGGTACATTTTGGAGTGACTAAGAAGGATCCATGCTTATTCGTTTTCACGTGTTAAATTTGTTTAAATCTTGCTCAAACCTAGGATTTCACCAAGATTGAAATGGGCATGAAAATTCAAAAAAAAAATGAAATACCAATGCACATAGTCTTCTTCTGTCATATAGTAAGCATTCAAGATGATAAACAAGGTCTAGACATATTCAAACCAGGCAAATCATGTATCTACTCCCTAACGACCCTAAACTCCGTCTTATGAAGTAAGGCATGAAGAGAAGTGGTTTTGGGTTTCAAACATGCAAATTTCAAAAACCCCCCAAAAGCTTCATTTTAGAGTGACTAAGAAGGATCGAGGCTTACCTTTTCATTTTCATGTTTTAAACTTGTTTAAATCTTGGTCAAACCTAGCTAGTATTTGACCAAGATTCAAATGGGCATAAAATTCAAAAAAATCAGAAAAATGAAAAACCAAAGCACATAGCCTTCTTATGTCATATAGTAAGAATTCAAGTTGATAAACAAGGTCTAGACGTATTCAAACTAGACAAATCATGTATCTACCCCTAACACTCTAAACTCTGTCTTATGAAGTCAATTAAGCATGAAGAGAAGTGGTTTTGGGTTTCTCCCAAAAGCTTCATTTTAGAGTGACTAAGAAGGATCCATGCTTACCTTTTAATTTTCAGATTTTAAACTTGTTTAAATCTTTGTGAAACCTAGGATTTGACCAAGATTCAAATGGGCATAAAAATTCAGGAAAAAACCAAAAGATTGATAAACCAAAGCACATAGCATTCTTATGTCATACAGTAAGCATTCAAGTTGATTAACAAGGTCTAGACATATTCAAACTAGAAAATCATGTATATATCTGTCCCTAACCTTAAACTCTGTCTTATATATGAAGTCAATCATGAAGAGAAGTGGTTTGGGTTTCAAACATGAAAATTTCAAGAACATCCCAAAAGCCGCTTCATTTTAGAGTGACTAAGAAGGATCCATGCTTACCTTTTCGTTTTCATATTATATACTTGTTTAAATCCAGGTCAAACATAGGATTTGACCAAGATTCAAATGGGCATAAAATAAAATAAAATAGAAGAATGAAAAACAAAAGCACATAGTCTTCGTATGTCATATAGTAAGCTTTCAAGTTGATAAACAAGGTTTAGACATGTTCAAACCAGACAAATCATGTATCTACCCCCTAACCATAAACTCGATCGATCTTATGAAGTCTAGCCTGAAGAGAAGTCGTATTGGTTTCAAACATGAAAATTTCAAGAACCTCCCAAAATCTTCAAATGGGCATAATATTCAAAAAAACCAAAAAAATGAAAAACCAAAGCACATAGCCTTCTTATGTCATATAGTAAGAATTCAAGTTGATAAACAAGGTCTAGACATATTCAAACTAGACAAATCATGTATCTACCCCTAACACTCTAAACTCTGTCTTATGAAGTCAAGCATGAAGAGAAGTGGTTTTGGGTTTCAAACATGGAAATTTCAAAAACCTCCCAAAAGCTTCATTTTAGAGTGACTAAGAAGGATCCATGCTTACCTTTTAATTTTCAGATTTTAAACTTGTTTAAATCTTTGTGAAACCTAGGATTTGACCAAGATTCAAATGGGCATAAAAATTCAGGAAAAAACCAAAAGAATGATAAACCAAAGCACATAGCATTCTTATGTCATATAGTAAGCATTCAAGTTGATAAATAAGGTCTAGACATATTCAAACTAGAAAATCATGTATATATCTGCCCCTAACCCTAAACTCTGTCTTATATATGAAGCAATCATGAAGAGAAGTGGTTTTGGGTTTCAAACATGAAAATTTCAAGAACATCCCAAAAGTCGCTTCATTTTAGAGTGACTAAGAAGGATCCAGGCTTACCTTTTCATTTTCATATTTTATACTTGTTTAAATCCAGGTCAAACATAGGATTTGACCAAGATTCAAATGGGCATAAAATAAAAAAATAGAAGAATGAAAAACAAAAGCACATAGTCTTCTTATGTCATATAGTAAGCCTTGCAAGTTGGTAAACAAGGTTTAGACATGTTCAAACCAGACAAATCATGTATCTAGCCCCTAACCATAAACTCGGTCGATCTTATGAAGTCTAGCATGAAGAGAAGTCGTATTGGTTTCAAACATGAAAATTTCAAGAACCACCCAAAATCTTCAAATGGGCATATAACATTCAAAAAACTAGAAAAATGAAAAACCAAAGCACATATATAGCCTTCTTATGTCATATAGTAAGCATTCAAGTTGATAAACAAGCATGTCTAGACATATTCAAACCCGACAAATCATGTATCTACCCCTAACCCTAAACTCTGCATGTCTTATGAAGTCAACCATGAAGAGAAGTGGTTTTGGGTTTCAAACATTGAGATTTCAAGAACCCCCCAAAAGCTTCATTTTAGAATGACTAGCTAGGAAGGATCCAGGCTTACCTTTTCATTTTCATGTTATAGACTTGTTTAAATCTTGGTCAAACCTAGGATTTGACCAAGATTCAAATGGGCATAAACATTCAAAAAAATCAAAAAATCAAAAACCAAGCTAGCACATATAGTCTTCTTATGTCATATAGTAAGAATTGAAGTTGATAAACAAGGTCTAGACATATTCAAACTAGACAAATCATGTATCTACCCCCTAAAGCCCTAAACTAGCTTTGTCTTATGAAGTCAAGCATGAAGAGAAGTGTTTTTGGGTTTCAGACATGGAAATTTTGAAAACCTCCCAAAAACTTCATCTTAGAGTGACAAAGAAGGATCCAAGCTTACCTTTTCATTTTCATGTTTTAAGCTTGTTTAAATATTGGTCAAGCCTAGGATTTGACCAAGATTCAAATGGGCATAAAAATTCTGGAAAAATAAAAAAATAAAAACCAAAGCACATAGTCTTCTTACGTCATATATATCTATAGTAAGCATATTCAAGTAGATAAACAAGGTATAGACATATTCAAAACAGACAAATCCTGTATCTACCCCCTAACCCTAAACTCGGTCTTATGATGCCTAGCATGAAGAGAAGTCGTTTTGGGTTTCAAACGTTTAAGCCAAAAGCCCCATTTCATATATTTCAAATTTGGTTCAAATTTGAAAGACATACAAGTTATAGCACACATAGTGCATACATGTTCACACATTCTGCACTAGATGCTAATTAACCCTATAGTTTGAGGCCATTTGGATGAGGTCGAAAAAATCTTGGATTAGAAATGGGGTTGTTCGAACCCCGTAGTTGGATTTTTTATGAACTTGATCTGTAGTACTGGGCAAAACCCTAGTTTAACGTATTTAATTATAGATTCGTAGGTTGATTTTTCTACCTTTTTATTATTATTACTATGCAGCACATGTGTGTTTGCCCGTCGAGTGAAACTCGGAGGAAGAGGGATCACTCGGAAGGAGAAAAGAAGGGAGAGAATTATGGTGTCTCCCCTTTTTCGGGTGATGATGTTGACTTTTGTGCAGGGTTTGTCGGTGAGCAGGAGGTGCGGAGCGAGCGAGTCAGCGAGCCGAGAATGAGAGAGATTTTTTTTGTGAGAGGGACAAGAAGGATCCAGAAGGACTTCCAATACGCATCTGATGCGTCTTCTCTTGACAAAGAAGATGGCTTGGAGTTTGCGTACCTACTGCACTTGACTTGTGCTCACTGAAGTGTGGGACCTCACGCATGGGCGCCACACGTAAGTGACAGACCTGTTGGCAATGTTGGTGTAAAAACTCGGTTGATTATTATAGTGCATTAGAACAAAGTTTCCTATGGATTCAAGGGTAGGAAATCCAAGTTAACTCATTTACATGACATTATTTTTTCCATGAAGCAAAGTTAACACATCTATCAATTGGTACATTTTGGAGTGACTAAGAAGGATCCATGCTTATTCGTTTTCACGTGTTAAATTTGTTTAAATCTTGCTCAAACCTAGGATTTCACCAAGATTGAAATGGGCATGAAAATTCAAAAAAAAATGAAATACCAATGCACATAGTCTTCTTCTGTCATATAGTAAGCATTCAAGATGATAAACAAGGTCTAGACATATTCAAACCAGGCAAATCATGTATCTACTCCCTAACGACCCTAAACTCCGTCTTATGAAGTAAGGCATGAAGAGAAGTGGTTTTGGGTTTCAAACATGCAAATTTCAAAAACCCCCCAAAAGCTTCATTTTAGAGTGACTAAGAAGGATCGAGGCTTACCTTTTCATTTTCATGTTTTAAACTTGTTTAAATCTTGGTCAAACCTAGCTAGTATTTGACCAAGATTCAAATGGGCATGCATAAAATTCAAAAAATCAGAAAAATGAAAAACCAAAGCACATAGCCTTCTTATGTCATATAGTAAGAATTCAAGTTGATAAACAAGGTCTAGACGTATTCAAACTAGACAAATCATGTATCTACCCCTAACACCTAAACTCTGTCTTATGAAGTCAATTAAGCATGAAGAGAAGTGGTTTTGGGTTTCAAACATGGAAATTTCAAAACCTCCCAAAAGCTTCATTTTAGAGTGACTAAGAAGGATCCATGCTTACCTTTTAATTTTCAGATTTTAAACTTGTTTAAATCTTTGTGAAACCTAGGATTTGACCAAGATTCAAATGGGCATAAAAATTCAGGAAAAAACCAAAAGATTGATAAACCAAAGCACATAGCATTCTTATGTCATACAGTAAGCATTCAAGTTGATTAACAAGGTCTAGACATATTCAAACTAGAAAATCATGTATATATCTGTCCCTAACCTTAAACTCTGTCTTATATATGAAGTCAATCATGAAGAGAAGTGGTTTGGGTTTCAAACATGAAAATTTCAAGAACATCCCAAAAGCCGCTTCATTTTAGAGTGACTAAGAAGGATCCATGCTTACCTTTTCGTTTTCATATTATATACTTGTTTAAATCCAGGTCAAACATAGGATTTGACCAAGATTCAAATGGGCATAAAATAAAATAAAATAGAAGAATGAAAAACAAAAGCACATAGTCTTCGTATGTCATATAGTAAGCTTTCAAGTTGATAAACAAGGTTTAGACATGTTCAAACCAGACAAATCATGTATCTACCCCCTAACCATAAACTCGATCGATCTTATGAAGTCTAGCCTGAAGAGAAGTCGTATTGGTTTCAAACATGAAAATTTCAAGAACCTCCCAAAATCTTCAAATGGGCATAATATTCAAAAAAACCAGAAAAATGAAAAACCAAAGCACATAGCCTTCTTATGTCATATAGTAAGAATTCAAGTTGATAAACAAGGTCTAGACATATTCAAACTAGACAAATCATGTATCTACCCCTAACACTCTAAACTCTGTCTTATGAAGTCAAGCATGAAGAGAAGTGGTTTTTGGGTTTCAAACATGGAAATTTCAAAAACCTCCCAAAAGCTTCATTTTAGAGTGACTAAGAAGGATCCATGCTTACCTTTTAATTTTCAGATTTTAAACTTGTTTAAATCTTTGTGAAACCTAGGATTTGACCAAGATTCAAATGGGCATAAAAATTCAGGAAAAAACCAAAAGAATGATAAACCAAAGCACATAGCATTCTTATGTCATATAGTAAGCATTCAAGTTGATAAATAAGGTCTAGACATATTCAAACTAGAAAATCATGTATATATCTGCCCCTAACCCTAAACTCTGTCTTATATATGAAGCAATCATGAAGAGAAGTGGTTTTGGGTTTCAAACATGAAAATTTCAAGAACATCCCAAAAGTCGCTTCATTTTAGAGTGACTAAGAAGGATCCAGGCTTACCTTTTCGTTTTCATATTTTATACTTGTTTAAATCCAGGTCAAACATAGGATTTGACCAAGATTCAAATGGGCATAAAATAAAAAAATAGAAGAATGAAAAACAAAAGCACATAGTCTTCTTATGTCATATAGTAAGCCTTGCAAGTTGGTAAACAAGGTTTAGACATGTTCAAACCAGACAAATCATGTATCTAGCCCCTAACCATAAACTCGGTCGATCTTATGAAGTCTAGCATGAAGAGAAGTCGTATTGGTTTCAAACATGAAAATTTCAAGAACCACCCAAAATCTTCAAATGGGCATCACTCGTGTGTTTGCCGTCGAGTGAAACTCGGAGGAAGAGGGATCACTCGGAAGGAGAGAAGAAGGGAGAGCATTATGGTGTCTCTCCTTTTTCGGGTGATGATGTTGACTTTTGTGCGGGTTTGTCGGTGAGCAGGAGGTGCGAGCGGCGAGAGCGAGTCGGCGAGGCCGAGAATGAGAGAGATTTGTTTTTTTTGTGAGAGGGACAACCGAAGGATCCAGAAGGACCCACAGAACGCATCTGATGCGTCTTCTCTTGACAAAGAAGATGGCTTGGAGTTTGCGTACCTACTGCTTGACTTGTGCTCACTGAAGTGTGGGACCTCACGCATGGGCACCACACGTAAGTGACAGACCTGTTGGTGTAAAAACTCGGTTGATTATTATAGTGCATTAGAACAAAGTTTCCTATGGATTCAAGGGTAGGAAATCCAAGGCTTACCTTTTCATTTTCATGTTATAGACTTGTTTAAATCTTGGTCAAACCTAGGATTTGACCAAGATTCAAATGGGCATAAACATTCAGAAAAATCAAAAAATCAAAAACCAAAGCACATGTAGTCTTCTTATGTCATATAGTAAGAATTGAAGCTGATAAACAAGGTCTAGACATATTCAAACCAGACAAATCGTGTATCTACACCTAACCCTAAACTATATCTAATGAAGTCAAGCATGATGAGAAATGGTTTTGGGTTTCAAACATGGAAATTTCAAAAACCTCCCAAAAGCTTCATTTTAGAGTGACTAAGAAGGATCCAGGCTTACCTTTTCATTTTCATGTTTTAAAATTATTTAAATCCTGGTCAAAACTAGGATTTGATCTTGATTCAAATGGGCATAAACATTCAGAAAAAAACAAAAAATCAAAAACCAAAGCACATATAGTCTTCTTATGTCATATAGTAAGAATTGAAGTTGATAAACAAGGTCTAGACATATTCAAACCAGACAAATCGTGTATCTACACCTAACCCTAAACTATATCTAATGAAGTCAAGCATGATGAGAAATGGTTTTGGGTTTCAAACATTGAGATTTCAAGAACCCCCCAAAAGCTTCATTTTAGAATGACTAAGAAGGATCCAGGCTTACCTTTTCATTTTCATGTTATAGACTTGTTTAAATCTTGGTCAAACCTAGGATTTGACCAAGATTCAAATGGGCATAAACATTCAGAAAAAATTAAAAAATCAAAAACCAAAGCACATATAGTCTTCTTATGTCATATAGTAAGAATTGAAGTTGATAAACAAGGTCTAGACATATTCAAACCAGACAAATCGTGTATCTACACCTAACCCTAAACTATATCTAATGAAGTCAAGCATGATGAGAAATGGTTTTGGGTTTCAAACATTGAGATTTCAAAAACCTCCCAAAAGCTTCATTTTAGAGTGACTAAGAAGGATCCAGGCTTACCTTTTCATTTTCATGTTTTAAACTTGTTTAAATCTTGGTCAAACCTAGGATTTGGCCAAAGATTCAAGTTGATAAACATGGTCTAGACATATTCAAACTAGAAAATCATGTATCTACCCCTAGCCCTAACCCTAAACTCTGTCTTATGAAGTCAAACATGAAGAGAAGTGGTTTTGGGTTTCAAACATGCATGGAAATTTCGAAAACCTCCCAAAAACTTCATCTTAGAGTGACTAAGAAGGATCCATGATTACCTTTTCATTTTAATGTTTTAAACTTGTTTAAATCTTGGTCAAACCCTAGGATTTGGCCAAGATTCAAATGGGCATAAACATTCAGAAAGAACAAAAAATGAAAAACCAATGCACATGCATAGTCTTCTTAGGTCATATAGTAAGCATTCAAGTTGATAAACAAGCATGTCTAGACATATTCAAACCCGACAAATCATGTATCTACCCCATAACCCTAAACTCATCTGTCTTATGAAGTCAACCATGAAGAGAAGTGGTTTTGGGTTTCAAACATTGAGATTTCAAGAACCCCCCAAAAGCTTCATTTTAGAATGACTAAGAAGGATCCATGCTTACCTTTTCACTTTCATGTTTTAAACTTGTTTAAATCTTGGTCAAACCTAGGATTTGACCAAGATTCAAATGGGCATATATAAACATTCAGAAAAAACAAAAACCAAAAACCAAAGCACATATATATATAGCCTTCTTATGTCATATATATATATATAGTAAGCATTCAAGTTGATGAACAAGGTCTAGACATATTCAAAACAGAAAAGGCATGTATCTACCCCTAACCCTTAACTTTGTCTTATGAAGTCAAGCATGAAGAGAAGTGGTTTCGGGTTTCAAACATGGAAATTTCTAAAACTTCCCAAAAGCTTAATTTTAGAGTGACTAGGAAGGATCCAGGCTTACCTTTTCATTTTCATGTTTTAAGTTTGTTTAAATCCTAGTCAAACCTAGGATTTGACCAAGATTCAAATGAGCATAAAAATTCAGAAAAAATCAAAAAAAATGAAAACCCAAAGCACATAGCCTTCTTACGTCATATATATAGTAATTAAGCATTCAGGTTGATAAACAAGGTCTAGACATATTCAAAACATACAAATCATGTACTCCGTATCTACCCCCAACCCTAAACTATGTTTTTGGGGGATTTCTTTGACGAAGTTATAACACCCCCACATTTCACATTGGAATTACTTTCAGTAAATCAGCATAAAGTCGTTTAAATGTGCGAAACTATCTTGAAAGTACTAAAACCGTAAAAGTTGGGAATTGGCACTAAAATATGGCGTAATTTATCTAAAAAATGTAGAGTTGCCAGTTTGACCCGTATCTTATATGTACACCATTCACAAAATAAACATATTTTGTCATCTAGAAAATGAAAAAAATATTTTTTATACCGAAAAGTTGAAAAGTCTAGTCATTAACATTGTTGGGAATGGCAAGATGCACCACCATGCCCAATTTGGGCACATTGTAACAAACTGTGCCACAAATATGGCCATAACTATATCATTTGGCTTGCAAACCATGAATCTTCATACACGATAGTCCGCTTTGTGAAGACATTTTGTTTTTCACTACCCTATCACATGTTTCTTATTTTCCCTGTCAACTAACACATACAAGCACACTCCATGTAGAAGGGTTTCATTTTTCAGGTTTTCTTCAGTTTCATTTATTTATTTCAAAACCAGGTCAAAATGTTTTACATGATTATCCTGCAAAGGGGTTGAATATTTCAGTACTATCGCTGGTTTCTATATATAGTAAGTAATATGTATATAAAAATTATTTATGGGGACTTGTAGGACCAAGTTATAACATATCTACAATTCAAATTTGAATTACTTTCAATAAATCAGCATAAAGTCATTTAAATGTGCGAAACTAGCTAGAAAGCACTAAAAACCGTAAATTTGGGATTTGTCATTAAAATATGGCGTAATTTATTTAAAAAATGTAGATGCGCCATTTTGACCCATATCTTTTCTACCCCATGCACAAAAAAACATATTTTATCATCTAGAAAATGAAAAACGATTTTTTATACCGAAAACTTGAAAAGTCTAGTCATCAACATTGTTAGAAATGGCAAGATGCACCACCATGCCCAATTAGGGAACACTATAACAAACAATGTTGTCCAGGGATAATCAAACTTGGTAATATGAACTATGAGATTGAACAAAACGTTATATTTGGTTTACCCTTTGAACCTCCTAACTTACCACAACATTGACTTCTTATTTTTATTTACAAATAGATATTTTAATATCCCATTGTTGTGCAATAATATATGTTTTTTATTATCTCAAATCAATTAGCATTTGATTTTAAAAAACTACCATAATAATTCATGAGAAAGCGTTGAACAAGTTTCAGAATGTAATTTTAGACTTGATAGTTGATATGACCAATAATAGACTTAAATTAAATTGGATTTCAAAGTTCAGATTTTATAAGCGAATATAGTTTCATGTTGCAGATTATGTATTAGCTTGAGGGGCACCCCTAGAATAAAGTAGGTCGGTCACTTACGTGTGGTCCCATGCGTGTAGGTCCCACACATCAGTGAGCACAAGTCACGTGCGGTAGGTAGGCAAACTCCCAGCAATCTTCTTTGTCAAGTAAAGACTCGTCGTCAAGACTCTCTCTCTCTCTCTCTCTCTCCCTTTTGTCGCTGAAAAAAATGAATATTAGACGGGCGCGTAGCCTGCACTGCAGGTCTACATAACTGAAACCCTGTGTGCCAGTCAACATCACTCACCGAAAAAAGTGAAGCATTTCTTTTCACCATAAATAACAGCGGCCCCGTGAGGCACTGCTCTCCCTTTCTCTTAATTTCTCCTTCCGTGTGATCCCTCTTCCACCTTTTATCCTTTGCACGATCGAAACTCCACTTATTGTTGTCATTGTTGCACAAAACACTCACTTAACCTGTTCTTTTGCACATATCACCAACTCATGTATTTGTTGCACAAAGGTCTAAATCTGTCGCTAAGCTACTTTACTCTAAATCTGATGACCGGGACCTAGAAGGTAGTGATATCCCTTGTGTAGTGTGTTTTTAGAACTCTAAAAGAATATGAAAATATTTTAGCAATTGAAATAATATAAATTAACTAATATGGGATCGATAGTCATGAAATATATTTTCTACTATCCGGCCAATATCAAGTGTCATGAAATATATTCATTGTAAACTTAGTGATAATCACTCGAGTTTGATATGAATGGCCTAGCTAGCTATGGGCATCTCCCACTATATATGTTGTCCACACGACCAAGCAACAAGCATCCATGAGGAAAGTTTCTTATGGGTGACTTTCATCTCTGCCGCAAAACACGCGCCGAAATTGTTGGCGCGTCCCATTTTCAAGCTACCCCAAAACCTGCGGTTTGCCCGTCGGCCTATAAACATCGGTCCACAGAGGATATTTCCCTGTAGAGCACAATTCGAACACCACATCTTTCTCATGCTTCTACCAGGCACACTCCCACGACGACGGCCGTGCCCCACCGCCCCTCCTCACCATCACTGCCTTCTCACCGGCCACCGTAGTGACCGACCACGTTTTACCGGCTCCCTTGCTGCCTAGCAAGCCGGATTAGCTTCCTCGACGCCGACGTTCACCGCGCCATATCTCCTCCGGATCTGCTTCCCCGACTCTGTAGTCCACCTCACCGGAGATCGAGATGGGCAAAAAACGCGGCCCCAAAGTCGACCACCCCCAACCAAAGAGTAAATCCGCCCGGGCCTCAGACGAAGGTTGATGAATACTTTACATGTCCGCTTTTGTTATATGCATTTGATTTCTTACACTAGTTTTCGTTGCTTTCTTGCAATGCATTCTTGCTGATATTAGATCAGTGTAGATAGTTGTTTGCCGCGTAGCTATATGAGATCTTAACCTTACATCTGCTGATCGAGAGGAAGATCGAGGTTATGTCCGCTTTCGTTATGCATTTCTTTTCCGAGAATCACTTCTGTGTGATATGTTTTGGGGGTTTGAAGTATGCATTTTACAAAGGTTATGATAGCAGTCAAGCTAGCAGAGCAATTTGTTGATAGTATTAAACTGCCTGTATTTTTTTTATCTCGGAACTCTGCTGATCGTAACCTTACATCTGCTGATGGAGAGGCAGAGCTTATGTCCGCTTTCGTTACGCATTTCTTTTCCAAATATCACTTCTGTGCGGTACTTTTTTGGGGTTTGAAGTATACTACATTACGAACGTCCCAAATTAGTTGTCCCAAATTTTTTTAAATATGAATGTATCTAGACATGTTTTAGTGTCTTGATGCATCCATATTTTAACAAACTTGAGACAACTAATTTAGGACGGAGGATAGTACATTACTACCTCCACCCCAAACCTGAAGGCTTATTTATAAAAGTCAAACCAAGTAAAGTTTGACCAAACTTTCAGAACAATCTATCAAGAAATATAATATTTTGTAGATACCGTACGAAAATATATTCGTTATCTATTTAATGATATTAAATTTGTATTTTGCATGTTAATGATTTTTGATAAAAACTTCGGGATGGTGGTAGTACGTATTACAAAGGTTATGATAGCAGTCAAGCTAGGAGAGCAATTTATTGATAGTATTAAACTGCCTGTATTTTTTTCTATTTGCAACTCTGTGTGCGCCATGTGGAATTGCATGCTCTAGCCAGTTCATCCAATGAGGTTTTATCACTTAACACCAGAAGTTCAGGATTTTTTTATCACAGAACCACAACCCTAGAAATTTGTATCACAAAACACTAACATTTGGGGTAATTGTTTCGCAGAATACACGATCTCTGTTTGATAGCCCATTAGTGACCTCCGGCCACCGTCAGTTTAAGAGTGACCGCAGGAGAAAGACAATTAGACTTTATTTTGTGGTATTTGCTGTTAAACGCAAATACAAAGCTGTTTGTCAACACTAGTTGTTAAATCTTAAGTCCAGACAGTTCAAAATAAAATCTTATGTCCAGGGTAGTTGTATTGGTAAACATTATCAAAACCTTATGCTGGTACAGAATATATTACCCAAATCTCATGTTCTTGTGTGGTTATAATTTCTTGTGGATATTTGTCATATGGTAATTCATTTGTGTGTAGCATATGTAACAAGTGTGACTCATATTCTCATTTCCACAGAGTGTCTACAAAATTTCACACCAAAATTCATTTGTTTGTAGCAAACATGCTCACGTACTGTAAATTGGTGTCACGCTGTAGGGTCATGCTCTTGTCAAGCCGACTAATGACAAATAATGTGTTATGTGAAATAATTTCCCCAAATGTTGGTGTTTTGTGATTAAAAATCCCCAACTTGTGGTGCTAAGTGATAAAACCACTCATTCAATAGACCGAGCCTTAGGCATGTATCATTAGATATTTTTTTAGGAAGGCTGCAAATATTTATTTTGAATACTGCGTTGCTACTTGCTAGGATTTGAACTCAGGACCTTGTAGGTCTGATACCATTTCGAATTGCATGCTCTAGCAAGTTCATCCAATAGATCGATCTGTTGGAATTTGGAAGACCCTAGGCAATTATATTAAGCACACGCCATTCCATATGGTTAACCATTGGCATGAAAATGACACTTATATGTGTTTGAGTCTATATGTGGATTGCTTAGCCCTTTCCATCAGTTCGGACTTTTGGTTGCGTTGGCTACTGCATGAAGCTTGACATCATACTTATCCTAAAAATTGTTGCTGCTGCCCTTTGTTGCCCAACATAAATTATTTTTGAGCCATAATTTGTTTGCCCTTTCCATCAGTCCGGACTTCCGGTTGCGTTGGCTAGTGCATGAAGCTTGACAATATGAACATCAATTATTTTTGAGCCATAGTTTGTTTGTCATTACACCTTTTGAGCAGTCTCACTGCTACTATTAATTTGTTCTTATATGCACAGTTCCATGATAAATCTCATCTGCATTTCTCGCCAATGCATGTTAGGTCTTCCACTCGAGAATGAGTACGAAGAGCAACGGAGGCAAACTATTCTGCATAATAGCCGAGTTGCAGCCTCGTTGGGCCTAACACTACATCCTTCTACAAGGTCTAGTGCAAAAACGCCACCCACCTCCCTCACAAAGGATACGGAACATTCCTCTGATTCAGAATTTGATCCTGCTGATTGTGATGGCGAGCTGACTCAGGAAGATGCCCTGGTCGACTATCGTCTGCAACACAACAAGGTGAGTTTTCTCTGTCCTGTCATCGAATTATTTGTCCCAACTTCCATTTGTTGTATCCCAGTCCTACCAAATATGTTACCCATGCCATGTTCAATCTCATTACTACAATTTTTCCTGCTTAGTTAACGCCTCATATATGTTTTGGCATATGTTGCCTGACTGTTTTTCCATTCCATCTGCATATCATCATCATATAATATTGTACATTGAAATATCATTTATGTGTGACAGGCATCTGCAGATTCGGGAAAGAACTTTTCAAGAACGAATAGGAGGAAGAACACTCAACAGGAACCTCAGGCTGATACCGGAGGATGGGTGACAGTGCGTAATAAAAAAAGAGTTAAGCCTGATGCTCGTGCTGCTCCTCCTATTACAAGGTCTAACAAGAGACTGACACGAGGTGGCGAACAGGCCAAGAATGATAACAGTAAAAGGTCTCGTAAAAACCACAAACCATCGAATCAGACAGAAGTAGCCCCAGCATGTACCAGCCCACACATTCCACAACCACCAGTTGCCAATACTGATTCTCAGCAACAATTGCCAACAGAACCAGTTTCCACAGCAAATTCTAGCCAAGAATTGGCACCATCAGGAGTGGTGGTAGGTAATAATGGCCAAGGACACATGATGCTAGTCCCAGATGATACAGCCTCAAATGTCCAAACAGTGCTGCCACAACACCAGCAAACTGGTGATGATCTCCCTCCGACCCTTAGTCCTGCGAAAGACAACTCCTCTCCCGATGATGAGACCCACGCCAAAAAAGGTAATACTTTTTTCAAGACTTGTAGTTTAATGCTCCCTTATGTATCTATATACCATGATAGCTTGATGTAATGCTTAACTTGGTAGGTTCGCCACGATCAATAAAAACGAGGGGGCCAACGGTAGGAAAAAAACTTGCAGCTAAGATTTCCGGAATGGGTTCAAGATTTCGCATCACATCTATTGTAGGTGGCAGAAGGCCACTTCATCCGCATGAATCTTCATATCTTGTATCACAGGTTGGCCATTTTATCAGGAATGAACTTCCTACCTTCCCATTGTGGAAGCAGCACGTTGACACCCCTTCACAGTTCGAGAGTTTAGTGCATAATTTACACGTAAGTCATGCTTCTCCTGGTAATGATAAATTATTCCACATTGATCTGTCCCATTTCTTGTAGCTTACTGTTGTTTCTATGCTATATAACTCACCAATCATTCCACCGTTGTGAGCAGTTAAGGTTTGAATTCGATGAGGATAATGAGGATGTAAAGTTTGTCATCGCTTCCATATTCAAAGAATTGTTGCGCCAGCACCGCTATAAGCTTAAGGCGACATACTTCACTGGCCAGATTACTGCCAATGTTCGAACAAAGTCTCCTGCACCCTGTATGACTGACGAGCAGTGGGGAGATCTTGTCAAGCATTGGTCTGATCCAAAGAATGTGGTATGGCTTATGAGGACCGTGAAACCAGATTAAATTCCGAATACTTATTTTGCGCCAGTGTCTCACTAGTCTCCTTTTGCAGACGTTGTCTAAAAGGAACCAGGCTAACCGCTTGAAACAACGTTTACCAAGCCGTACAGGATCTCGTCACTTGGTTGGGCATCTCTGGCAAAAAGTAATGCCCCGCTGGTCTGTACTGCTACATATGTTACTCGTAAATTGTGTAGAACTCGGTGTGCATGTTATCTTTCCATCCTCCATTTCAACCACGTTATTTGATCTCCATATGATTGTACAAAAATGCAGAAAGTAGATCATGCAAACAACATGCAACCAGACAAAGAGATGACTCTGGCAGAGCAGTTCGAGGCATGCCAGAAGAACAAACATAATGTGATAGGAGAACTTGCAGAAAGTGTTATTGTAAGTCTTCTTTATGATTTAAATTTTTTAACTACACACTTGCCAATTTGTAGGAGCAATATGTCAATATGATCTTGTAGGCGTTTTTGTGAAAATGCATTTGATGTGTAATCAGGCATACCAACTTGTAGGATTAGAAGTAGTTCATACACATTAAATCTACCGTCTGCATGTTTCTCTGTAATAACTTTTATTTTTACACGACTCAAAACTTTTCAGGCAAATATGAAATTGGAGATGGCAAAACCCGGGAAAGATGGTATGGAAAAAACTCTAGAAGAATGTATGGAGACATTTACCATGGTACTTAAAAATAAAGATATCACCAAAAACACTTTCCTGCGAAATGCTGGGTTTTTGCAGTCCAAGTCCAAGTCCAAGTCCAAGTCTTTCTCTGCACAAGTTCTGGAGGAACAAATCCAAATAGAACGAGCTGCAGCAGATGTGTTAAGAAACCAAGTTGACATGTTGAGATCGAGATCAGAAGCATGTGATGCCCTACTGCAGGAGGCCAATCAAGTTTGTTATAATCTCTCAAAAGACTAATAAAATGCCATAGATAATTGGAGATGAAAACACTGACATTGACATGTGAGTACCTTGGTATTGTGAAATGTTTACTGAGACTGAGGCACTGTTCCTATTTTGTTGGTGGATGCATTTATCTACGGCTGGGATCAACTTGGTAGTTGTTCCTGTGGATGTTTTAGAAATTGGTTGCCTAGCCTTTTCAATCCGTTCGAACTTAAATGGTATTAGAGCCAAGGTCTCGAGTTTGAATTGTTGACGGTGTGGTTCAATTCATCCTTAAATTGTTGGTGCCCCATTGGCCCTTGTAAAGCTTCATGTGCCTACCTCCGAATCCAGTGTTGAATTTCTCTTGTCACACACGAGGATGGCTGTTAATGTGTATATAAGTGGGTTGCATAGCCCCTTTTATATAAGGTTGCAAGTTTCCTTTTTGTGTTGTGCCTTTGGGATTCAGCCTGCACTTCTGACTTTTGGTTGCGTTGGCTACTGCATAAGTTTAATATAGTTCCATGTGGTTTTTGTTGAGTTCTATAATAAGTGGATTGCCTAGCCCTTTCCATCATTTCGGACCTGTGGTGTGCTATTCTGTTTTCCACGTATTAGACCTCCTCTTCTTAACAAGACTCCATGAGTAGGAGGCACTATGATTTTTTTTTGCGCATGAAATTACTCAATTAGATAGCTTAATCCCATTTGTTGACTCTCTGTTGATCAGCCACTTGAGGGTAAAACTGAGTATATTGCACTAGCCAGTATTTTTTTTATGAGGTAATGCACTAGCCAGTATTAGTACTCGAGGGGAAAACTGAGTGCAGATATTTTTCCAGTGTAAGGCTAACTGAGTACACGTAACGGTGCAGACGTGCAGTACCACGGACGCGTGTCGCGGTGCACAGCGGTTAGGCGGTGCGCGTGTTGAGACCAAACGTCTAGCTTTTTTGAGAAACTGCCGAGACCAACCGTCACGTTGCCAGAGCCCCCTCTCTCCCTCCCTCTGCACACAGTCTCATTCTCACTCACGCACGCAACCACGCCTCTCACGTCCCATCAACTTCTCCAAATCGAAGGAAAAAACACCAACCGCCCACGCGCGCTCCCTGCCGGCGATGGACAAGAAGAATGCGCCGGCGGCCGTCGCCTCCGTGAACTGGGCCTCTCTCTCGGCTGATGGACCACTTCACAAGATCGGCGAATGCTTACTGGCGAACGAGCAGTACGCTGACACCTACTCTGCTATGAGGCAAGTCTGTAGAAATTGGCGCTCAGGTTTACCTGAGCCCGACGTGCACCTGCACGAATGGATCATGCTAGACCACGGCCTTCCACGCGCTGCTGATTTCACCTTCCTCCACCTCCGCACATCCCGCTACGTCACCATCGATCTAACGGAAGTTCATGCAAGGTTCAAATTCCTCCATATCTATAGAGTTAATCTATTTTTATTTTCAATCGTAAACATCTTAGTGCTGAATGTTATCTTCATCAATATATTTTAGATACTACTTTGTCGGCTTTTGCCGTGGCGTCATCGTGCTTGCCCAGAAGAACCAGCCGCACAAGATACGGCTTCTGAACCCACTCACAAAGACATTGAATACTATGTTTGAGGCGCATATGCCAAACGTTATTCTGAAGTCAGTCGCTGTGATGAAGTCCCCGACTATGGTCTTCGTTTCCAAAGATTACCCGGCGGAAATTGCTTGGGTCGATGAGAGCACTCCAACTAAGGGTATAGATGAAGATTGGGGAGAAGGAAGATTTTCGATCGAGCACCATTGTCTGCGTTGCATTACCCCGTTCAATGGTGAATTGTATGCAATAGCTGTGAACAATTTTGAGTTCGGAAAATTAGTGTGCACCAACAATGTCCAGTTGGAGCAGCGTGCGAGCACTGTCAAAATGGATACACTATTTTCATTTCCAGAACTTGGAAATAACAAGTTCTACCTTGTGGAGTCGGATGGTGCTCTGCTGCTTGTGTTGTTGGACAACAAGCATTTGGAGGAAGGTCAACCATTGGTGTACCGTGTGGACACTGAGAGCCGCTCTCTCCATGCCGTCAATAACATTGGCAGTCGTGCCTTCTTCGTCCATTATATCCGGTGTATCTCCGTCGACACCAGAGTGCACCCGACACTTCGACCTGGCTGCATCTACTACACAGATTTTGGTTATATCAGAGAGTACTTTGATGATATAAAGGCCTGGGATGAGTGGCCAATACATGTGAATAGATTAGGAAACTACGGTATGAGAAATGAACAAAGGCCATACCGTTTGGAGGATGTATTGGCTGCACACTGCAGACGGAAGGAGTTCAATGAAAATTTCCTTCAATGGAGTGACGAAGAAATATATGCTGAATGAAGAACATATTCGTTCATCCTGGGGTATCCTAATCTTCATGTTGGCCATACATTGTGTCTTGTATTATTTTCAGATTAGTTTGTCGTGAACATTAACATTGTTATTGGCTGCTTTTGGCTCTTGTATGCAGTTTATGTAGTATTATATTAGTTTTCTGGATTTATTATGCTGCTGTGAATTTATCCTATACTAGCTTCTAGATTTGACTGATTTTGTTTGTAATGATGATGGCTTGATGTGGCTGCTGGCCTTAACTGCCGAAGCAGAGCAATTAGTACTTAACCAGGTGTACCGTCTTTATATTAGTATTATATTATATTACTTGACCATAGCCATATTCAAAATCAAATCTCAGTCGGGCGGCAAAATCTCCCGCCAATCTAGAAATATTTCAGGCGTGTTTTTGAATGGGATAAGAAGATAGAACACGATGATAGTAACCGATATTCAAGGTGATGATGATTTGATTTTGCACTCGGCCTTGAACAGAGGTACTAGTACGGTCTCACAATTTTTTATCATTATACTTGGACCTTAGCCAAATTCAAAATCTCATAGCGGCAAAACTTCCCGCCCACAAAATACAAAAAATTCACACGCTTTCAAATTCCCATTCTACCCTTGTGGAGATGACAGAAAGTCGGTTGGTGGGGGGGTCTGCCCGTCATTTTTTGGATCACCACCTCCCTAGCCCGGAAACCCTCCCAAAAAAATTCATTTCCCTCAGACCACCCACCGGAACTTCCCAAGTCCCTCTCTCTACCACCTCCACGACCACCGCACCGGAACATCCCCGCCGGACTTCCCTGGCCTACCCGAGCCCTCGCGATCCTCGTCATCCGGCTGCCTGCCGGAGCCGCTTCATCGACGCCGTCATCAACCGGACCGGATCATCCCCGCCGAACCTCGAAACCATATGCTCATCCAGCAGCCTACCGCAGTCGCTTCAGCTGCGGCATCGTCCACCGCATCGGATCTTGCTCACCGACACCGATGTGCATGAACCGAATCTGCTTCACCGGCGCCGTCCATGATCTAAACTCTTCTACTGTCGCTTTTCTATTGCTTGCCTGCAAGTTCTTGTTTAATCTTGGGGGAACCTGTTTGTGCTAACGACGCGCCGTTACGTCTTTGCAGATTAGATGAGTAACCATGAAGTTTAATGGCCGTCTCTCCAACCCCAAGGAGCACATGTAGTGTACTTCATCACCGGATCTATCAACCCCAGGAAGATCTGCTGTGACTCCCACAGAGTGCTTCTCCTAATGTAAGTCCCTTGTTTTAGCGCCATGTTCTGGGTTCAGATGCTTGTTTGTCTGAAGCTCTTTTAGTTCATTCCTAGCTATGACCGTAACACGTTGCTATTTTCTACTTCATTGCTAACTTTAAGCGATTGAACATTTTGGTTTGCATTCCCTGCTCTGTAGATGTAGCCATCATAACTTCTATCTTGCTCAGTCGTTGTTACAAAAATTATACTGTAGGTATTATAGTAACATCCTGCTATTATTTAGTTCATGGCCAATTTTAAGTAATTGCACATGTTGGTTCGCATTCCCTGCTCTATAGCTTTTGGCATCGTAACTTCTATATTTGGTTTACATTCCCTGCTCTGTAGATCTAGCCATCATAACTTTATCTTGCTCAGTCGTTGTTACAAAAATTATGGCCTGCTACTATGTTGTTTGTGCCAATTTTTTACTCCATGAACATGTTGGCTTGCATTCCCTGTACTACAGGTGATGCCATTGTTTTGTATCTAGTTCATTGTAAGCTAACAAAGTAAGGACTTAGTTTGGCATGCTATCACTCTGCTATCTAGCCTGTAGTACAAATAAACTTGTCATACTACTAGATAATAATTTTGCGTGCCATCTTGTTCTTCAAAAGCTGCATTATTGACTTGTTTCTCTGACTTGGCATGACGCTCACATATGGAAAGCTGAACATATTGGTTTGCATTCCCTCTTATACAAGTTCACAGGTGATCCCACTATATTCTGTATCTGGTCCATCCTAAGCTCCAGCATTAACTATCCTCCATGTGTTGCTCATTACAAGTTTATATCCCGAAACATCTTGATTTGCATCCCCTTCACTATAAGTTCAGGAGTATTATTTAGTTCACGGCCAAAATGAAGTAATTGCACTTGGCACATGTTGGTTCACATTCCCTCCTCTTTAGCTTTTGCCATCGTAACTTCTATTTTTGGTTTACATTCCCTGCTCTGTAGATGTAGCCATCATAACTTCATCTTGCTCAGTCGTTGTTACAAAATTTATAGCCTGCTACTATGTTGTTCATGCCAATTTTGTACTCCCTGAACATGTTGGTTTGCATGGGACTCGACAGTAGTAAGTCTGCTGTTTCATTCTAACATGCTCTGTTATATTGGTTGTTGGTATGCGGCATGCACTCTTTGTTTGCTTATTGTGCGCATTACAATGATCTTGTTATAACGACGAAATGATGAGTTCCAAATTCTTTGCCAAACAATATTGTAGTGTCTTTGCCTTTCCATTGTTGCTGTCTTAACTTGTAATGTCTTTGTTTCAGATATAGGTGCTGCATGGACAACTTAAAAGATTGCCGGATCGCTTCATTGTATTGCTAGGTTTAATTACCATTCAATTTCTCTGGGTTCTGTAATATTTTTTTCAATGCCTTGCAGCTGATGTAATATTTAGTTAGTTTTTATAGTTCTTTCGCGCATTTTTTCTTTGGTGCTTGTGGTAAGTGAGGCTATCCGACAGAAATCAATGCTGCGTAAATATTCTCAGTATCTAAATCACGAATTCCCATCCCTTAAACGGCCCAATTAAGCGAAATCACATATGTGCCTGCCCGCAAAATCCTAAAGCGCATATTATGCCGGCATATAAACAGCAACTAAACGGGCTGGCCCACTTACTTCTTGGGCCAGCCCATTTGATTTACGGTGGACCCAACACACTAATTGGGCTGGCCCACTTGCTTTAAGGTGGACCCCACCAACTACTAATTAGTTGGGCCGGCCCATTTGCTTTTTGGTGGACCCCACATAATAAATGGGCCGGCCCTTTAAGAGGAAAGTGGGACCCACCTGTGTTTTTGGCCCGGCCCACTATCTTGTTGGGCCGGCCCACTTGCTATATGGTGGACCCCACATACTAGTTGGGCCGGCCCTTTAACAGAAAGTGGGACCCACATGTGTTTTGGCCGACCCACTATCTTGTTGGGCCGGCCCTTGCTATATGGTGGTCCCACATACTAAATGGGCCGGCCCTTTAAGGAAAGTGGGACCCACTGTGTTTTTGGCCGGCCCACTATCTTGTTGGCCCACTGCTATATGGTGGACCCCACATAATAATTGGCCGACCCTTTAACAGGAAAGTGGGACCCACGTGTTTTTGGCCGGCCACTATCTTCTTGGGCCGGCCCACTTGCTATATGGTGGACCCCACATACTAAATGGGCGGCCCTTTAACGAAAGTGGGACCCACTGTGTTTTGGCCGGCCCACTATTTTGTTGGGCGCCCACTTGCTATACGGTGGACCGCACTAAATGGGCCGGCCTTTTAACGAAAGTGGGACCACTGTGTTTTGGCCGGCCCACTGGCTTGTTGGCGCCCCTTGCTATACGGTGGACCCCACTAAATGGGCGGCCTTTGCGGGAAAGTGGGACCCACTGTGTTTTGGCCGGCCACTTGCTTCTGGGCCGCCCAGTTCTGAGTGGACCCCACATGTTAAATGGGCGGCCCATTTAAGTTTTGACCGATCAACCTTAGAGGTTAGGCCGGCCCACTTAACTAATGGACAGCCCAGCTATATAGTTGACCGGTCAAACTATGTCATCTGGCCCGCTTAAGACGTGGCAGGCCTCGTGTGGGCCTACCATCTACCACGGGGTTTCGTAGGTTAACGCGGGTTGGCGCGATTAACGGCGTCGCCACATGTCGTTTATGCGTGGCAGTCAACGGGCTCCGAAAACACTTCCATAACGGTCCGATTTTCCGTGGCGGAAGGGCGCGACGGACCGAAAAATCGTCGTTGGACTTTGCCTGACGCAGTTTCCACAACAGAACCCATATCGTCGGGTTAGGCCCATAGGCGACGAAAAATACCCCTTAGCGGACGATTTTGAGACGTTGTCTATCAGAACTTTTCTTGTAGTGCTTGTTCAAGTTTGTCGACAATCATATTGGCAGGCAGCATCACCTTCGAATCGACGCTCCAAGTCACCTGTCGCTTTGGCAATTGATAACAGGTTTCTGAAGGATAGCGCAAGGACGAGGGCAAGCGTAAATCTAGCTCTGCAAACACTTGAGCTCGAACCAAGTCTCGGATCTTCTTGGCATTGCAAATTCAGACATCAAAGTTAGCAGTGTGGGGGGACCGCATTCAAAGGAAACATCGTCTTCAGATCACTCTCAGTGCTTTGTAAACCTTGTCGAAGAAATGGTGTACTTGTGAACCGGTCTGGAATTTGGCGTCGAAGCACCCTTGTTCCCTCAGAACACTTCATCTGCCGATGATAGTTGGGTCAATGCATGTACACGTTCGTGTATGCGCTTGTTTTCCTCAGCCTTGTTCAGAGCTATGACTAGCAAAAGAACTAGTGGAAGATAAGAAAGTGCGTTTCTTAGAACAGCAAAGAACAAAATCAGGAGCACCTACGGTTTAAACTTTCGGTGGCCTTGTGCAATTCTAAGCGCGTAGCGCTCGGTGTCCCGCAAGTTCGTTCTTTTTGTTGACAATGGCAGCTAAGGCATAAGTATTGCGCATGTCCTTTTCCATCTGCGACAGATCCCTCATCGCTGGAGCGGATCACTTTCAGGAAGGGCACCCAAGGAATCATCGACAAAAGAAGGCACAGGATAAACCTGCAAAAAGTTGTTCAAAAGGCGCGATGGATTACATAGAATCAACATTGGAAATTACTCCCATCGGGAGCATGAGAATACAACTATTATAGCAAAGGATATGGTGGCAACATTGCCAGCATGAAATTCATTACAACTGTGTGAGTTTTATGACAAAACATTGTTTGATCAAGCAACATTACAAGGTTCAGGGGGCTTGGGTCTGGTTTGATAAACTAGGACCAGCCGATGACTTTTTGTCTCGACCAACTCAAGGAGCTGGCGAGCGCATGTAAGGGCCGAGGTTTTGAAAGCACCTAGATCAACGAATTTTCCATCGGGTCCCTTTGGTAGCTCTTTGGACATCTCTTCAATATTCGCTTTGAAGCCGTGACCCATCATAAGTTGGAATGCTAGGAGGGCGCCAGGTACGCGAAGTACGTTTGAATACCTCGATAACCTCCCTTGTGTTGATGGCAAAGCGTCGATCGGTTGTCCCAGAGTCTTGTCCTGGCTGATCTTGGGAAAAATCATCGAGTGGATCCGCGCCATGGCCCCCTTGCCTTTCGAAGAAGATCTTGAGAAAGTTGATGAGGCAACGAGCGTCATCGATAGAGCATTCGAAGGAGAATTGCTCGGGACCTCGTCCGAGCCTCGACGGGATATCGCCCCTGAGAAGAATAAAGCATGAAGAAGACATTAACACAAGAACCAATGCTTGCAAAAGCAATAATCAACAAGGGCGCAAAGAGTATTGCGAGCAAAGCCAAGGAGGGCTGAAGAAGATCATCCTTCTCCAATGCCGAGCCTCAGCGGTGAGCTTGGCTGTCTCTTCGTCCTTGCCTCTTCTTCAGCTCCTTGAGCTCCTCCTTGAGTGTCAATCTGCTGAGACTTCGGCAACAATCTTAATTGCGACTTCCAACCGAGGAGGAGGACTCGACCTCCTTCTGCGGTTGAGCTTTGTCGACCTCCAAGAAAGCGTAGTGGGAGGCGAAAGATTCCAAAGAGGATATCACAGCTCGCAAGTCCTTGAGGATGAAGAAAAAGTTTTATCGGGTGAAGTATGCAAGGCCTATTTAAGAGTGTTTGACTCAAACGAAGAAAGACTTACGAGTTTTCTGAAGGAGGAGAGCTGGGAGCGTTAGCCGAGGAATATCCTTCCCCTTGGACGAGGAAAGCGATCGATATTTGGGCTGCGGGGATGTAGGGGCGAAGCCTCGGAGGCTGCAAGATCAAACGGGGCAGCGCCGGTTTTAGATTTTGGGCGGAGGCTCGATGAAGCCTTCATCACTACGGAAGTAAATAGTTGGCGAGAGTCAAAACAGAGGATAACAAAGGCAAAAATGAAGGTTTTGAAGAAAAAGCAAGGACTTACGGATCCCAAGGTCATCTTCATCGCGAAACACGGATGACCTCTTTGAAGGCGGTTTCGGCTTCCTCCGCAGCTACATCAACAAAGGCAGCGTGATCAGCGTCGTCATCGTGCATTGATCCCGCTGTGTCGCTAATATCATTGGCTGCATAATTGGGGTCAATAAGGATGGCTTCAGGGTTTATTGGGTCAGCATGCTCGGCTTCCGAGCTCGCATTTCCCTCGGTATGAGACCCCACGGATGAGGAATCTCCTCTCGGAAGTATCATTCGGGGTCTTGCAAATAATCGGGATCTATGGGATTCTGTCGAAGGTAAAACAAATGGGTACAATGCGATCGTATCAACCAAGAAAAACAGTACAATGAGAATGTGAAAATAATGAATTACCTCGGTTGGCGGGTGATCAGCATCAAAAGGTATATGGGAAGATGTGAGAGGAATCGAGTCTTCCTGATGAAGTAAGACGCGAACTTCGTCAAGTAGCTCTTTTGAATAGTTCGGCAGCATTTATCCTAATCTCATCCTTAGGACCCGAATACAACCACATCGGGTGAGTTACGGCCATGATCTTTGGACCCGATGTTTCAAGAATCTGATAGCTACCTATGTGCCTATCATGGTTTGGCCATCGGCTTCCTTGATCCGAAGAAATCTGGCAAATAATCTATCGGCTGCTGGTTTTTCATCGGGTGAAAGGGTATTTTTCCCAGATTGTTTAGGCCAAGATTGTTTAGGCTTGGCTTCGAGGACATCAGAAAAGCGAGGAAGCTGGAGTTCGGCTGTTGGAGAGTCTCTAATATAGAACCACTTCAGTTTCCATCCTTGAACAGACTCCCTCATCGGGAAATTGAAGTAATTAACTTCCTTCCGGGCAACGAAACCAACTCCGCCGATGACGAAGGATTCGCCCCTATTATACCTTTTCACGAAGAATATTTTCTTCCATAGGCGAAGTGTGGTTCGATGCCCAAACGATTCGCAGAGAGTTATAAAAATGGCAAGATGGAGGATAGAGTTGGGAGTTAGCGGCAAACTGGATCTCATAAACTTGAAGGAGATGGCGAAGGAATTTGTGGGGGAAGCGAAAGACCTCGATGCAAAAAAGATAAGAACATCACGGTAAAACCAGCGGGGATTGGCCGTGAAATCGCACAGGAGAATGACATTCCCCTCTTCGGAAGGGATATATCCGGGCTTTAGCCTTCTTCTCGTCCCGCTTTGTAGTGGTGGAAGCGAGGCAGTCGTTGAGACGGACCCTGGCGGAACTCGATGGCGCCGGTGGCGCGGAGCTAAGGAGGAGTATGGGAGCGCTCTTTTGGAGGTTTTGAGAAGATATGGCGGCGGCGCCGCTCTCATAACTGCCGGTAGCAATGGTGGAGATCTTCTTCTTCCCCATCTCACGGATTCACGAGGGATTTGGTTTTGGCGGCGGCGCGGTGGTTTTGAGTGCGAAGATGAATGAGGAAGACAAGGATGCAATGATGAAACGTGAAGAGGAAAAGATTTGACACGAGAGATTATAAGATGCGAGCCAATGATTGAGCAGGCACGTGTCCCCAATTTACTGAAAGAGTCTCTTTTTCATCAACAAATCACGGGAATCGAGGAGATGTTTTGTTAACCGCACGCGAAGCGGTCATGTCTCAAAAACAGGACCACAAATGAGTAGGATGGGCCCAACGGGTAGTGTTTTGTCATGTCGGGTTGCGCCGGTGGTGCGTCATCACTGTCATCATAAAGCTCGTTTGAGGAGTCGAAGAAACAAAACTGTTGAGTGGTCAACTTGAGTCTACGCACGGATTGCAAGCATCCGCACCTAGACTCGGGGGCTACTCCCATCGGGAGCGCAGGACGCGAAGATTTTTCCATAAAGAAGATCGTGAAGAAGTATTTGAAGAAAAGAACGGTATGTTTAGCTCGAGTGCCGGTCACAAGCGCCCGTGCTCAGACTCAGGGGCTACTACCATCGGGCGCAGACGCGCCCCGATAAAAAGTTTTGCACTCGAGGATCATGCCCGGGGACTTGATTGTGTAGGGTAACGTTGTTTTGTCAACGGCAGTTAACCAGCAAAGCTGGGCACGTTACTCAATATCCTTTATGCATTAAATCTTATTGGAAAACACAAGCCTCGATGTGAATTTATCGGATGGTTTATGAAGACATGCAAGAAACTTCGGCAGAAGAAAACATTCGAGTAGTACAACTTGAGTCTACACACGGATTGCAAGCATCCGTATCTAGACTCGGGGGCTACTCCCATCGGGAGCGCACGCGCACCCGATAAAAGAAGATGAAGCCAATACAAGATGGACAAGAACTATCGAGAGAAGAACTTTCAGCGGAGGCATGCTTTAGTCTCTACCCGAAGTATCTTCGGCTAGACACTCGGGGACTACTGACGTGGGCATTACCCTTCGAGTAACCGGTATTGACCTATCCCGTGTAGCCCAGCTGGAGGCCCATGAAGACAAAGAAGGCAAGGTGGGCCACTAGGTCGGTGCCGAAGAAGATTCCTTGAAGAGCAAGACGAGATCAATCGAACAAGGAAAGTTTAGAGCTAGGTCTCTTGTAAACCTAGTCGTACTCGTGTAGATCACTTGAGACCTGGCCCCCTTTATAAGGGCCAGGAGAGGGGCTGCCGAGGGACACAATCAATCTTAGCAACCTTAGCCACCGCAAGTCCAGAGCTAGGTCATCGTAGCAATTAGCTTCTCGACGAGAACACAGCCGAAACCTTCGGCACCACATTGTAACCCGATATTTGCATAATCAAGATCAGACAGGCAGGACGTAGGGGTGTTACCTCATCGAGGGCCCTGAACCTGGGTAAATCGCTCTCCCCGCTTGTCTGTTAACCGATGTCTCGTGTCAGCCTACAGGATTCCATCAACCCTAAGCCCCAATCGGAGGGCATTGTCGAGGAGCACTGATGCGGGGTGGCCTTTGGACACCTCCTCACCAAGACCAACAAGTCCCCCAAGTGGACCAATAACACGGGCTCGAGCTAAAGCGATACATGACAAGGTGAACTCGCTCCTCACTACCCTCGATCTCGATACCCCATTGGATGGAATGCTACCTCATGCCGAAACCCTTTGTGTTATTAGGTACGTGGAGCATCAAGACCCCGGAGAGGATGACACACCATGGTCAAGAGAAGGAGAGGAGCAGCTGGACATGGAGATGAAAGTGAAGAAGGACGTGGGCTGGACCCGACGTCATGCAGCGCGCCAAGGAAGGGAGCCAGCCGGCCCAGACCCGGTCCGACCGGCCCTGACCGGGCTGCCCGGTCCAAACCGGGCTCTCCGTGACACCAACCGGGCGCGTTGCTGCGCCTCGGGACCCTCCGGTCTAGGAACCGGTCGGGACAGGCGCCCGATCCCCGGGCCGGTCGGCCGGGCTCCTGACCGGATTCGTCGAATCGCCTTGTTAAAACTGCTTAAGTCGTGTACTTCGTACCTTTTCGCCATGTGTCGCCTTGTAGACCTATATAAGGACCCAGGACGCCCCTTTTACCTCTTTAGACTAAATCTGAGCTTAAAACTACTTTTGAGCTTTGTCTCCCTAGGGTTAGATCCCCTTTGTAATCAAGGCTACTCTTGTTGAGGATTTGGATATTTGTGAGTGAGATTCAAGTGCCCCCACTCTCTCTCGCTCATCGGTCTCCGTCTCCAACACCAATCTCTCCTCTCGGAATTCTACCTCGTGTCTCTTCCGGGTGGATTCTATTGGCGTGGTCCATCGAGCCACGAGGGTAAGATTCGATTGTATCGGGTTGGTGTGCGTGGGTTTGTTCTTCGTGTTCTTCATCCCCTCCCTCTTTTCCCCTTTGGATTTGGGTCAATCGCGAGATCGGGCCACAAACTAGGTCTTAGACCTCATCATATGGTATCAGCAGCTCTTGGTTACCGCGAATTTGACCCCCCACCCACCCAATTTCGTCCCTAGAAAATTTCCCAAAAATTCCCCAAAAATAGCCCTAATTTGCCTTTGGATGGATCTACGATTTTGTTGAGTTTTGAGTGGTTTTGATCCGTGGATTTGGTGTTCCTAGTGTTGATCTACTATTTCCCCACCTTTTAGCCCCCAATTCCTTCGTTTCCTTTCGATTTGATCCTTTGGTTTTGGTTTGGGGACGAACAAGAGAGAGAAACACGAGCGCCGGTTGAGAAACCCGGTTGACCGGCCCCAGACCGGACTCCGGCGCGAAAAGGCCAACCGTCGGACCGGAGCAGCCGGCGCCAGACCCGGTCCGACCGGACCACCGACCGGGCACACGTCTTCGACATCGACTAACACCACCGCCGACCACCACCACCACCATCATCTCCACCATCGCAGGTATAACTTGCAGTAACCCTTGTAGCCCTCTTCTTTTTGCGATCTATCCCACGAGCGAAGCTTTCGAGTGTTGCGAAACATCGCACGAGGTCCCGACCGTGAGGGTGTGCGTTGTGTGAGTAAAGCTCATAAGTGGAGCTCGTGAGTGGCAAGCAAAAGAGTAAGAGCATAGTGTGCTAGTGAAAAAAAAGTGCAAGTGCCACCGATACAAAAAGAGTGAAAAGCTTTTAAGCAGAGAAGAGAAGAGAGACCTCGTGCGAATCTTGGTGTTTCATCTCTATGCAACCTAGCTTTGATCTCTTCTTGTGTTAGTGTGACATTGAGCACCACCTTGCATATAGGTTCTTGTTTTTCCGCTCGTTCCTTGGTTGCACTAACCCCGCTTATCCCGTGTGTGCGTTCCACAAATTTTCCGTGTTTATAGTGATCTCCACTTTGACACTTGATTTTTGGACCTCACCCACTTTTAACAACATACTTAATTTTGGATTTCATCTTTTGGTTTTCCACCATTCTTGCCTACCACCATATTTGCTAGCTTTTGCGTGTGCCTTTGTGTGTGTCCCGATACACTTGGTCTTACTTCGGTTCGGTTGATCGCCTCAATACCATCACACCAAGGTAAGGGTGCGAGGTAGTCTCCTTCCACTAACATACACAACATAGTTCTTGTCTTTCCATCATGGATAGGAACGGAGAAGAAGCAAGGGATGGAGAAGTCCTCCGCAACACCGAGAGGTTGGCCACCCAACACAATCTATGGGTGCAACGCCAAGAGTTCAAGGAGCAACTCGCTTTGTTCGAGACACGCATCGACGAGCAATATGACGAGGTCGCCAACAACTTCACCATCGTCAATCAAGATATGACCCTACTTCGAGAAGCTACGGACAACTTGAATGGCCAAATGGCGGCCAATGATGCGAACATGGAGCGGCGCATGGATAGTCTCGAGCGCGCCATCAACAACTTGGGTCGCCGACACCGACATCGCTCTACTTCCTCATCATAAAGCTCGGCCATGATGATTCCTCTCATGATCGTCATACCTCAAGCTCCAACTCAAGGCATGGAGACCATCATCGTCCTCATCGACATCATGATCGCCATGAAGACTCACGCTCAAACTCTAGATGTGGAGAGTTTCATCGCCATGCTCGTCCTCATGAACGTCCAAGAAGAAGTACTACAACAAGCTCGCCATCAACATGATCGCCATGCCCACCATGGGCGTGACGACCAACCCCACGACAACGTCCTCCACAACATGGAACCGGCACCACATCGTGAGCCATATGTTGATGCTCAAGACCAAGGTCATCAAGATCCACCAAGGCGTGATCTTCGGAATCATCCTCGCCATGACCAACATGGAAGAGGAGAACCGGCAACATGATCAAGATGAGAGAGCCATCATTGGACAACGTCAACAACCTCGTCAAGATCTTCAACAACATCCTCATCGTGAACCAAGTGAAGCTAGTGTTCACCTCCAACACCAACCCAATGCTATGGTTGGCCGTGGAAGACCTCCTCCACCACCTCAAGCCGCAAGAGATGAAGGTTTCCGTCCTCGCCGAAGGAATTTGGAAGATGAAGAGAACATGTATGGAAAGCTCAAGTTCAACATGCCCAAGTTCAAGGGTGAAGACGATGCCGAGGCCTACCTCTCATGGGCACTCAAGGTTGACAAGATCTTCCGCATCCACAACTACTCCGGTGCCAAGAAAGTGGCCATGGCGTCTCTTGAGTTTGAAGATTACGCCAACACTTGGTGGGAACAAGTAGTCACTCTAAGGGAAGAAAAGGGTGAGCCTCCAATTGACACTTGGGAAGAGATGAAGGAGGAGATGCAAGCTCGCTTTGTACCAACACACTACAAGACCGATCTCTTCAACAAGCTCCAAAAGTTGAAGCAAGGCACCAAGACCGTTGAGGAGTTCTACAAGGAAATGGAGTTAACTATGATGCGAGCAAACATCCAAGAGTCCGAGAACCAAACCATTGCTAGGTTCTTCAATGGCCTCAATTACCCCATCAAGAGGATTGTGGAGTTCCAACAATACTCCAACATGGTTGAGTTGGTTCACCAAGCTTCCAAGGCCGAGCGCCAAGTGAATGAGGACATCAAGTACTCCAAGTCCAAGCAATACTTCGCCTCCAAGCTTGCTACACCCACTCCTACAACAAGTGTCAAGCCCTCCGTTTCCTCTACAACATCCAAGCAACCGACTATCCAAAGTCGCATGAAGCAAACGGTGACCTCCACCGCCTCCTCAAAGGCCTCTACGGGACCCTCCAATGTCACTTGCTTCAAGTGTGGCACCCAAGGCCACAAGTCCTTCGAGTGCAAGAATACCAAAGTCATGATCACTATGGAGAATGGTGACATAGAGACGCTAAGTGAGGGCGAATATGAAGCCCTAGTGCAAGCCGCCGTTGCTAATGAGGAAGATTATGATGAAGAAAGTGGAGAAGACCCTCTCTTATGCATACACGAACCAAGCCCTTCACTTGTGGTCACAAGGGTGCTAACAACTCAACCCCAAGCTATGGAAGACCAAAGATGCAACATCTTCCAAACGCGTGCCGGTATTGGTGGCAAGTCAATCAAGGTCATCATCGACGGTGGGAGTTGCCACAACTTGGCAAGCACCGAGTTATGTGAGAAGCTCAACCTCACGCTTCGCAAGCATCCTCATCCATACCATGTCCAATGGTTGAGTGACAAGGGCAGTGTCAAGATACAACAAACCGTCACCGTCAACTTCAAGATAGGCCCCTATGAAGATACTATTGAGTGTGACGTGGTGCCCATGACGGTGTGCCACATGTTGCTTGGCCGCCCGTGGCAATTTGACAAGAAGGCTATACACGACGGATACTCAAATGCATACACCTTCACGGTCAAGGACAAGAAGTTTGAGCTTCGCCCAATGACTCCTAGCCAAATCATCGCGGACAATGCGAAGGCTTTAGCGAGGGCACAACAACACAACCACCATAGTGAGTTGAGAGGAGAGGGAGCGACCCACCAAAAGGAGAGCGAGCGCCACAAGCCATACATGAGTGAGCGAAAGAGCGTCCTCCTAGCCACCAAAAGTGAGTGGAGAGAAGTGCAAGAAAACCCATCCACCACCTTGCACTATGTGCTCATTTGCAAGGGACCGTCTTTGGAGACTAACGACTTAACCAACATTCCTTCGTCTTTGTTGTCTCTTTTGAAGGAGTTTCAAGACGTCTTCCCCGACGAGCTACCTCATGGACTACCACCGCTTCGAGGCATCGAGCACCGCATCGACCTCATACCCGGCGCTCCCCTTCCAAACCGCGCCGCCTACCGCACCAACCCCGAAGATACGAAGGAGATTCAACGCCAAATACAAGATCTCCTCGCTAAAGGGTACGTTCGAGAAAGCCTTAGCCCTTGTGCCGTTCCGGTGATTCTTGTTCCTAAACCGGATGAGACGCAACGAATGTGTATGGATTGTCGCCCCATCAATGCCATTACCGTTCGATACCGCCATCCCATTCCGCGTTTAGACGACATGCTTGATGAATTGAGTGGTGCCACCATTTTCTCTAAGATTGATTTGCGTAGTGGCTACCACCAAATTCGCATGGCAATTGGTGATGAATGGAAGACGGCATTCAAGACCAAGCTTGGTCTATATGAATGGCTCGTCATGCCATTTGGTCTTTCAAATGCTCCATCGACTTTTATGCGTCTTATGAACCATATCTTGAGACCGCTCATTGGCAAGAGCGTGGTTGTTTACTTTGATGATATTCTCATATATAGCAAAAATCTCGAGGACCATGTGCAACATGTGAGAGAGGTCTTATGCATCTTGCGCCACGAGAAGCTTTATGCCAACCTTCCAAAATGCACCTTTGCTCAAAACAAATTGGTTTTTCTTGGTTTTGTGGTTTCCGCCAATGGCATTGAAGTGGACTCTTCGAAGGTTGACGCCATACATAATTGGCCCACGCCTACCACCGTTGGTCAAGTTCGAAGTTTCCATGGACTCGCCGGTTTCTACCGCCGCTTTGTGAAAGATTTTAGCACCATTGCTTGCCCTTTAAATGAGCTTACCAAAAAGAATGTTCCATTTGTGTGGGGCAAGGCCCAACAAAATGCTTTTGATGAATTGAAGAAACGCCTTACCGAAGCACCTCTCGTCCTTCCAAACTTTGCAAAAACTTTTGAGATTGAGTGTGATGCGAGTGGACTTGGAATCGGTGGTGTCCTCATGCAAAATGGAAAACCCGTGGCATACTATAGTGAGAAGTTGGATGGCGCACGCCTCAACTATCCTATTTATGACAAGGAACTTTATGCTTTGGTTCGTGTTCTTGAAGTTTGGCAACATTACCTTTGGCCAAAAGAGTTTGTTATCCATTCGGATCATGAGTCTTTGAAGTACTTGAAAAGTCAAACCAATTTGAACAAGAGACATGCTAAGTGGGTTGAGTTAGTGAGTCCTTCCCTTATGTGATCAAATACAAAAAGGGAAAGGAACATGTGGTCTCGGATGCCCTTTCCCGCAAGAACAATCTCTACTCACTCGCTTGGATTTTCATGTTTTGGGCCTTGAGGAGATCAAAGAACTTTACCCTTCCGACTCTTTCTTTGGACCCATCTTTGCAAAGTGTTCCGTTGACCGAGGAATTGATGATTTCTATTTGCATGATGGCTACTTGTTCAAAGCTAACAAAATTTGCATACCCGAGTCTTCTCTTCGTAAGTTGCTTTTGCAAGAGTCACATGGAGGTGGTCTCATGGGTCACTTTGGACGAGAGAAGACATATGCCATGCTCTCAACCCACTACTATTGGCCAAGAATGTACCGCGACGTGGAACGCCTTTGCCGACGGTGTACAACATGCTTACAAGCTAAGTCCACTTCCAACCTTATGGTCTTTATACACCGTTGCCTATTCCTTATGCTCCTTGGTCCGATATAAGCATGGACTTTGTACTAGGCTTACCACGCACAAAACATGGGCATGATTCAATCTTTGTGGTAGTGGATAGGTTCTCTAAAATGGCTCATTTCATACCATGTCATAAGAGCGATGATGCTTCACACATTGCTTCATTGTTTTTCAGGGAAGTGGTTCGCCTACACGGAATACCGGCAAGCATTGTGTCGGATCGAGACGTCAAGTTTATGAGTTATCTATGGAAGTCGCTCATGGCAAAGTTTGGAGTGAAGCTCTTGTTCTCATCGTCCTCGCACCCTCAAACCGATGGACAAACCGAAGTGGTCAATCGAAGCCTCTCCACACTCCTCCGCACACTTGTGAAGAAAAATTTGAAGTCATGGGAAGATTGCCTCCCCCACGCGGAGTTCGCCTACAATAGAGCCAAGCACTCCACAACATTACGGAGTCCCTTCATGATCGTCTATGGATTCGAACCTCCAACGGCACTCGACATCCTCCCACTACCTCTTCATGAAAGGACGAACATGGACTTCGACAAGCGCACCACCGCCATGAAGAAACTACATGAAGACACAAGAGCAACCATACAAGAGCATGTACTTCGCCAAGCTAACCGCCTCAACGCCAAGAAGAAGGAACGAGTGTTTGAAGAAGGAGACCTCGTTTGGGTTCACCTAAGGAAAGAAAGGTTCCCTCAAGAACGCAACTCCAAGCTCAAGCCAAGAGGAGATGGGCCTTTCAAGGTCCTCAAGCGCATCAACAACAACGCCTACGTCATCGACATACCAACCTCAAAGTACTTGGTGAGCAACACTTTCAACATCTCGGATCTTTCACCCTATCATGGAGATGAGGAGGAACAAGAGTCGAGGACGACTCTCTCCCAAGGGGGAGATGATGCGGGGTGGCCTTTGGACACCTCCTCACCAAGACCAACAAGTCCCCCAAGTGGACCAATGACACGGGCTCGAGCTAAAGCGATACATGATATGGTTAACTCGCTCCTCACTACCCTCGATCTCGATACCCCATTGGACGGAATGCTACCTCATGCCGAAACCCTTTGTGTTATTAGGTACGTGGAGCATCAAGACCCCGGAGAGGATGACACACCATGGTCAAGAGAAGGAGAGGAGCAGCTGGACATGGAGATGACGTGAAGAAGGACGTGGAGCTGGACCCGACGTCTTGCGAAGCGCGCCAAGGAAGGGAGGGAGCCAGCCGGCCTAGGACCGGTCGGACGGACCCCCTGACGGGCTGCCCGGTCCAAACCGGCTCTCCCGACACAAGCCGGGCGCGTTCTCGCGCCTCGGGACCCCTCAGGTCACCCTCCGGTCTAGGACCCGGTGGGACCAGCGCCCGGTCCCGGGGCCGGTCGACCGGGCTCTGACCCATTCGTCGAATTGCCTTGTTAAACCTGCTTAAGTCGTGTACTCCGTACCTTTTCGCCATGTGTCGCCTTGTAGACCTATATAAGGACCCAGGACGCCCCTTTTACCTCTTTAGACTAAACACTACTAGGAAACAGCTCTTTAGTGGCGCACCACTCTTCCCCTTCAGTGGCGCACTGCTGGTGCGCCACTACTATCACGCCACTGCTAACTTTTAGTAGTGGCGCACTAGTGGTGCGCCACTACTATCAAGCCACTGCTAACTTTTACTAGTGGTGCGCCACTATTACCCCAAAGGCGTGCGCCACTGTTGTTGAGCAGCAGTGCGCCACTCTTTGTTGTTGGTGCGCCACTACTGCCTCCTGGGGTGCGCCACTGTTACCTCGAGCTGGTGCGCTATTGCTGGTTGTCGAGGTGCGCCACTGTTGTATTTCAGACGTGCGCCATTGCTAGCAGCTTTGGTGCGCCTTGCTACTCGAAAGGGATCACCACGTAGTGCGCCACAGGTTGCGAGTAGTGCGCCTTTGCTACTTTGTGGCCGTGCGCCACTCATGGTCCACCAGTGCGCCACTGCTAGGAGTCCCTTTTTTATTTTTGCATTTCGGCTGGTATTTGTACATGTTGTATAGAACAGTATAACAACACAAATACAGGATATATAACACATATAAATAACAGCACAATATATCAATACATAGTTCTTCACATTAGCCTCCATGATTCACAAGATTTCAAATATTAGACGAGTTACGGAGTTACAAATTCACAAATGAGATAGTGGTTACACAAGGTCGATCATCTAAACTACCATCACATAGAAGAGAGCTAGAGTCACTACTAGCACCGTCCCGATGAAAGTGGTCTTCATCCGGTTCCTCCTCCGCTCCGTCCTCTCTCCCGCCAGATAGCGTGCGTATCTGTCTTCGGCCTCCGCTCTAGTGGTGTACCCTTTGTAGCTGTTACCGCTAAAACGGTGAACCTGTCTCCGACACTCCTCCCAGTCGTTGTAGACTCCGGGAACCTTGCCCTTGTACACGACATACCACGTCATATCTGCACATATATGAACAAGCCAAAGAAACATTAGTGCACGCTCATAGATGTTTGCAACGAATAAGAGCAAACTCAAAAACGATCCAAGTAGTATGAACTAAAAGGCATGCCTCATACATTGTTGGTCGGAACAAATATTAACATTCCGCGAAGGGGTAAGTGAAACCAAGTAGGATGCACAAGAGATTGATACTTGTGTCATCGCACCAGGTTCACTTGCCCCTCCCCAGAGAGTTGACCAACCATTATAATCATCGGCCAATGCAATTAAGAAGTACCAATTCAAATAAGAGACAAGTAGCTAGTATGAACTAAATGGAATGCCTCATATTTTGCTGGTCGGAACAAATATTAACATTCCGTGATGGCGTAAGCGAGGCCGAGGTAGGATGGACAAGAGATTGTTATTTGTGCCATCACACCAGCTCACTTACGTCACCACGGAGTGTACAGTTGACCGAACATTCTAATCATCGGCATTTTGAGATACCAAAGCAAATGGAATGACAAGGGCCTCATACATTGTTGGTCCAAACAAATATTAACATTTAGGGAAGGTGTTAGCGAGACCAAGTAGGATGCACAAGAGATTGATATTTGTGTCATCGCACCAGCTCGCGCCTCCCCAAGTGTAATGACCACAAAATTTAATCATCGGCATTAAAATGGAAGAAAAGCCAATGCAATTAAGAAGTGCCAACTCAAATAAGAGACAAGTAGCTAGTATGAACTAAATGGAATGCCTCATACATTGTTGGTCAAAACAAATATTAACATTCAGGGATGGAGTCAGTGAAACCAAGTAGGATGCACAAGAGATTGATACTTGTGTCATCGCACCAGGTTCACTTGCCCCTCCCCAGAGAGTTGACCAACCATTATAATCATCGGCCAATGCAATTAAGAAGTACCAATTCAAATAAGAGACAAGTAGCTAGTATGAACTAAATGGAACGACCAAATCAAGTGCGGAAAACGACAGAGCCATATATATAAGTTCACAAACATAGCCGAACTAGTAATTAAACAGACATGCAAGTAAAGTGCTGGATAAAGTTTATTACAACACAATCACGTCTTTAGTTCACACAACTACATAACTAGGCTCGCACATCAAGACTTTCCACTCGGAGCGTGGATAAAACCGCCGCCTTTCTTCAAGCACATCCATGAGCGGTAGTCGTCACCCTGCATTTGGAGCATCGTGTCTATATCACTGTTTGACGGCTGATAGCCGGCGTAGAACTCCCCCGCGCTTCTAATGACATCTTGATGGATGATTTCACAAAACTCTGTTTGGATGCGGAAGAAGTCTTGCTTGATGCCGTCGTCAGGGACCCGCGCCAATTTGTTGGCCCAGTCTCTGAGATGCTCAGGTAGCGTAAGCTGCTGCTGGTCCCGTATGAACTTATTCATGTGATAGAGGGCGTAGTAGGCATCCTTCGTACTAGAAGGCGGCTTCTTGACGCAGGGGAACTTTGTTTGGTGCTTGAACACATGCTTCCCGTACCTAACATTTGGCCTCTCCATGTGGCCTTTCGCTTTGACGTAGCCATTGAGAGCATCATCAAGTACGGCCTTGACATTCGTGTAGTCCGTGCTTGACTTACCGTCCGCATCTAAGTATGTGGCCATGGAATGTCTCGGGGTTACGGAGATGAGTGTGCAGGTATTGTCTCTGCGTAGAACACATAATGTTTAAGAACAGGACGATTGAAATCTAAATAAATCACGAGTTAAGACCGGTACGGTGAGGGGGTGACTTACTCGGGAAATACAGGCAGGAGGAGGTTATACTTCTTCTGGTTCGCTAGAAAGAAGCCCTTGAGGTATTCACTCGCGACTGCCCGGTCTCCGGCGGTGGCCAAGTGGACGGCACGCATGTAGAAGGGGTCGGCTATCGCGATGCCCGGGGTGTTGTCTCTAATGATCCGCATCGCCTTGCTGAGCGAGTATAGGCGAATGAAGGTGTAGTGCAGCGGATAACTGTTCAACATGGCGAAGATGTCATCATACCGCAGGAAGATCTTCGCCGCGAAGTCACTATCGACAAAGCCATGTCCCGAGGGCACCTTGGCAATATACACCGGGTATCCATGATCTTTCTCCCTGATACGCCGCTCCTCCATAAACTGAATACCGTCAACCAGAGATCGCATAGGACCGGGTGCAGCATCGTACAATCTTTTAATTAGCATCCGCTCACCCGACACATGCACCCTCCCTCGATGGATTACCCAAGGTTTATCGAACTCAGGGAGGAAGAGGTCAAAGATATCCCTCTCAAGCAACCCTGCAATAACAAAGCAAGAAGTCTCTTGTGTCCCCAACTCACCAAATACACTTGTCAGGTGTATAGGTGTACTAGTTCGGCAAAGAGATAGTGAAATACAAGTAATATGGATGTATATGAGTGGCAATAGCAATCTGAATAAAATATGGCAGCGAGTAAACATGCAACAAAACAGTAAACAAACGGAGATTCGATGCTTGGAAGCAAGGCCTAGGGATCCTGCTTTCACTAGTGGACACTCTCAACAATGATCACATAATAGGACTACTCTACACTCTTTTGTTGGATGATGAACGCATTGCGTAGGATTACACGAACCCTCAATGCCGGAGTTAACAAGCTCCACAATGCAATGTTCATATTTAAATAACCTTAGAGTGCAAGATAGATCAACATAATTACACCAAGAACTAACATAGCATGCACACTATCACCATCATGCATATGTAGGAGGAATAATACACATCAATACCATCATAGCAATAATTAACTTCATAATCTACAAGAGATCATAATCATAGCCTACGCCAAGTACTCACACGGTGCACACACTATCACCATTACACACGTGGAGGAGGAATAGAGTACTTTAATAACATTACTAGAGTAGCACATAGACGATATTCAACTAGATCACATAAGAGAGAGATGAACCACATAGCTACAGCGGAGCCCTCAGCCCCGGGTGAATTACTCCCTCCTCATCATGGAGGCAGCGATGGCGGTGAAGATGGCGGTGGAGACGGCGGTGGAGATGACTCCGGGGCAATTCCCCGTCCGGCAGGGTGCCGGAACAGAGACTTCTGTCCCCCGAATCTTGATTTTGCGATGGCGGCGGCTCTGGAAGGTTTTCTCCGTATCGTGGTTCTCCGTCGGTGTTTTTAGGTCAGAGAGGCTTAAATAGGCGAAGAGAGGGAGTCGGAGGGGCCACGGGCTGCCCACACCCTAGGGGGCGCCCCGGCCCGCGCCGGGGTGTGGTGTGGGGCCCCCCTGGCTCCCCTCTCATCCTCCTCCGGTGCTCTGGAAGCTTCCGGGAAAAATAGGAACCTGGGCGGTGATTTCGTCCGATTCCGAGAATATTTCGTTACTAGGATTTCTGAAAAACAGCAGAAAACAGCAGCTGGCTCTTCGGCATCTCGTCAATAGGTTAGTTAGGAAACGCATAATAATGACATATAATGTGTATAAAACATGTAGATATCATCAATAAAGTGGCATGGAACATAAGAAATTATCGATACGACGGAGACGTATCAGCATCCCCAAGCTTAGTTGCTCGTCCCGAGCAGGTAAAACGATAACAAAGATAATTTCTGAAGTGACATGCCATCATAACCTTGATCATACTATTGTAAGCATATGAGATAAATGCAGAGATTCGAAGCAATGATGAAGATAATGAGTAAACAAATGAATCATATAACAAAGACTTTTCATGAATAATACTTTCAAGACAAGCATCAATAAGTCTTGCATAAGAGTTAACTCATAAGCAATAAATTCTTAGTAGAAAGCTTTGAAACAACACAAAGGAAGATATAAGTTTCAGCGGTTGCTTTCAACTTTAACATGTATATCTCATGGATAATTGTCAACACAAAGTAATATAACAAGTGCAATAGGTAAACATGTAAGAATCAATGCACACAATTTACACAAGTGTTTGCTTCTAAGATAGAAAGAATAGGTAAACTGACTCAACAATAAAGTAAAAGAATGGTCCTTCAAAAGGAAAGCATCGATTGCTATATTTGTGCTAGAGCTTTGATTTTGAAAACATATAGAGAGCATAAAAGTAAAGTTTTGAGGAGTGTTTGTTGTTGTCAACGAATGGTAGCGGGTACTCTAACCCCCTTGCCAAACAAACCTTCAAAGAGCGGCTCCCATTTTATTTTATTTTTGGGTGGCACTCCTTCCAACCTTTCTTTCACAAACCATGGCTAACCGAATCCTCGGGTGCCTGCCAACAATCTCATACCATGAAGGAGTGCCTTTTAATTTTAGTTTTATTATGATGACACTCCTCCCCACCTTTGCTTTCTCAAGCCATGGCTAACCGAATCCTTCGGGTGCCGTCCAACAATCACATACCATGGAGGAGTGTCTATTTTTGTTAATTAATTTGGGACTGGGAATCCCATTGCCAGCTCTTTTTGCAAAATTATTGGATAAGCGGATGAAGCCACTAGTCCATTGGTGAAAGTTGCCCAACAAGATTGAAAGATAAACACCACATACTTCCTCATGAGCTATAAAACATTGACACAAATCAGAGGTGATAAATTTTGAATGGTTTAAAGGTAGCACTCAAGCAATTTACTTTGGAATGGCGGAGAAATACCATGTAGTAGGTAGGTATGGTGGACACAAATGGCATGAATATTGGCTCAAGTATTTGGATGCATGAGAAGTATTCCCTCTCGATACAAGGTTTAGGCTAGCAAGGTTATTTGAAGCAAACTCAAGTATGAAATGGTGCAGCAAGACTCACATATAAACATATTGTAAGCATTATAAGACTTTACATCGTCTCCTTGTTGTTCAAACACCTCAACCAGAAAATATCTAGACTTAGAGAGACCAATCATGCAAACCAAATTTTAACAAGCTCTATGTAATTATTCATTAATGGGTACAAGGTACATGATGCAAGAGCTTAAACAAGATCTATATGAGCACAACAATTGCCAAGTATCACATTATTCAAGACATTACACCAATTACTACATGTAGCATTTCCCGTTTCCAACCATATAACAATTAACGAAGCAGTTTCAACCTTCGCCATGAAAATTAAAAGCTAAGAACACATGTGTTCATACGAACCAGCGGAGCGTGTCTCTCTCCCAAACAATCATTTATTCAAACAACAACAAAAACAAAAACATACAGACGCTCCAAGTAAAGAACACAAGATGTGACTGAATAAAAATATAGTTTCAAGAGAAGGAACCTGATACTTTGTCGATGAAGAAGGGGATGCCTTGGGCATCCCCAAGCTTAGACGCTTGAGTCTTCTTGAAATATGCAGGGATGAACCACCGGGGCATCCCCAAGCTTAGACTTTTCATTCTTCTTGATCGTAGTATATCATCCTCCTCTCTTGACCCTTGAAAACTTCCTTCACACCAAACTTCAAGCAAACTCATTAGAGGGTTAGTGCATAATCAAAAATTCACATGTTCAGAGGTGACACAAACATTCTTTTCACTTCTGAACATTGCATAAAGCTACTGGACATTAATGGATCAAAGAAATGAATCAACATAGCAAAAGAGGCAATGCGAAATAAAAGGCAGAATCTGTCAAAAAGAACAGTCGTAAAGACGAATTTAAAGTGGCACCAGACTTGCTCAAATGGAAAAACTCAAAACTAATGAAAGTTGCGTACATATCTGAGGATCACGCTCGTAAATTGGCAGATTTTTCCAATTTTCTACAGAAAGCGTGCCCAGATTCGTGACAGACAGCAATGCTGTTTCTGCGCAGCGATCCCAAATATAACATCAACTTTGACATAGAAACTTTACTTGGCACAAAAACATGATAAGGAGAGGTTGCTACAGTAGTAAACAACTTCCAAGACACAAATATAAAACAAAGTACTGTAGCAAAATAACACATGGATTATCTCCCAAGAAGTTCTTTCTTTATAGCCATTAAGATGGGCTCAACAATTTTGGTGATGCACCCGCAAGAAATAGTATTTGAAGCAAAAGAGAGCTTCAAGAGGCAAATTCAAAACACATTTGAGCCTAACATGCTTCCTATGCAAAATAATCTTATACACAAATGAATTCATGAAGAGCAAAGTGACAAGCATAAGAGGATAAAACACGAGTAACTTAAAGATTCTCAACATAAAGAGGAAACTTAATATTATTAAGATGCATATAAACATATTTCCCTCTCTCATAATAACTTTCAGTAGCATCATTGATGAAATCCACAATATACCCGTCACTTAAAACATTCTTATCATGGTTCATATGCATAGAAGTATCATTAATTTTGGCATAAGAAGAGTTATTCTCATTAATAGTAATTGGAGCAAGATTATTATCAAGAATTTGAACATGGTAAACAAGTTGCATATTAAAAGAATTGTTTTTGGCAAGCCCATCATAACTATGACAAGTTTCATAAGGATAATTGTAACATGTGTCATATACATCTCTATAGCAATTATCTAAACCTGAATATGTAATATCATCATTTTCACTAAAAGTAGATGTCTCAAATACAGGATCTTCAAGCACAACATCCCCAAGCTTAGAGCTTTCAATATCATCGTTTAAGGGGACATGAATAATGCTATCATCATTAATTTCATAATCAGTACCAAAGAGATTTTCAATATCAAAGGCAGCGTGCTCATCCAAATCATGATCACTAATATGGGTAAAGGGTATAGGAAGATCATCGTACTCAGATTCATTATCATAATAATCATTAGGAGCAACATACTTACGGTTACCTAGCGTTATCTCATTCACGCGGGGATACGCCGTTACCTCTTTCTTTTTATTCTCCTTCTTCTTCTTCGTTCCCTTCTTCTTCTCCTTCTTCTTCTTCTTCTCTTCCTTCTCCTCATTCCCTTCTTTAGGAGGAAGAGGCTTGAAGGGTGGCTTGTCCGCATAACCTGATTTACTTTTAGAAACAATAGAAGAAACTTGGGAGGATCCCTCCTTTTCATTAATTAGTTGAAAACACACAGCGGTCCTATCATATTTTGGCAAGGTGTCATCTTCTAAAATATTTTGTATGTAAGTATTTGTATGGCAATTATTAATGCAGTAAGAAAGACAACCATGCAGGACATCATCAATATCAAGATCGTTAATATTAACAAAGAAAATTTTCTTGATAACTCTTCACACTTCAAAAATAAGGTAAGTTCATCATGCTGATTAGGAATAATTTCATCATCACAATACAAATTTGCAGCACTCATGGGGTTTGAATTATCATTGGAGGAACATTGAAAATTAAAATGACCAACTCTATGGCAAAGTTCACAAATAAAAGGATAGAGGGCACACACTTTTTCTCCAAGATCATCTAGAGCTCTAGACCACTTTCTAGTTTTTTCATTTCTGTGATGGATACAATATTCATCTTCTATTTGATTAATTCCACAAGGTCTATGTATTCCACAAAAATTAACATGCTTATAGGAAATAGCATTCTTAGGAGTTTGAGCATGCTTATTGCAATCATTAACAACAATGTCATTCTTCATGCAAGCCTCTTTAAAAGGTTCATGATACTTATCAAAATTCTTTTTAGGCAATTCTAAATGAGAAGCAAAGGCTTTATAAAGATTTGCAGCAACTTGAGAGTCAAGACCATAGGTAGCACTCATATTTCGAAATTTATCAGTATTCATAAAAGTTTCAATGCATTCATAATCATAGTTTATACCTGACTCTTTACCTTTGTCGTTCTCCCAATCTTCAGCGTTCTCCTTAATCCGATCAAGAAGGTCCCTTTTAAACTCTTCTTTATTGCTCGTGAATGATCCAGAACAAGTAGTATCCAGCAAGGTCTTATCTTGAAAAGAAAGTCTTGCATAGAAATTATCAATGATGATATTACCAGGAAGCTCATGATTGGGGCATTTGAGCATTAAAGTCTTCAATCTCTCCCATGCTTGGGCAATACTCTCTCCATCATGAGGCCAAAAATTATATATACGGTTTCGATCTTTGTGAATTTCACTTGGAGGATAGAACTTGGAATAAAATAGAGGCACAATATCCTTCCAATCAAGAGAGCGCCCGTCCTTCAATAGTTTATACCAATGCGCCGCTTCACCAGATAGCGACATAACAAATAATTTCTTTCTAACTTCATCCATTGAAATACCTGCACACTTGAATAACCCGCATAATTCATGCAAAAACAGTAAATGATTCCTAGGATTGACAGTTCCATCCCCTTCATAGCGGTTATCCATAACACGTTCAATAATTTTCATAGGTATTTTATACGGAATACTTTCAGCAGGTGGATTTAAAATATCAGAAGCATCATTAAAGTTATCGCATATGGGAGATAAAGCATTATCAGAACAAAATATTTCTTCCAAAGCGGAGGAGCTAAAAAGATTATTTTTATGTAAACCAGCTTCCCCAAGCTTAGACTTCTTCATAGCATTAGCAGTAATTGCATTCATACTAATAACATTGCTACTATCATGTAAATAAGGTTCCATAGGTTTTTTAATTTTTGCATCAAACCATCCATGTCTTAAATCGGGAAATAGAATAAGAAGCTCTTTGTTGTCCATTATGCCTAACTAGTGTAAACAAGAAACAAAAAGATGTAATTGCAGAGTCTAAAGGAAATAGCTTCAGTACACACACAATGGCGCCGGAAAGAATAGCATTTTTGGGCAGTGTGAGTACCTTTTACCTTTCCTCCCAGGCAACGGCGCTAGAGAAAAGTGCTTGATGTCTCTGGTGCTTCTATTCTTGTAGACAGTGTTGGGCCTCCAAGAGCGAGAGGTTTGTAGAACAGTCGCAAGTTTCCTTAAGTGGATTACCCAAGGTTTATCGAACTCGGGAGGAAGAGGTCAAAGATATCCCTCTCAAGCAACCCTGCAATAACAAAGCAAGAAGTCTCTTGTGTCCCCAACTCACCAAATACACTTGTCAGGTGTATAGGTGTACTAGTTCGGCAAAGAGATAGTGAAATACAAGTAATATGGATGTATATGAGTGGCAATAGCAATCTGAATAAAATATGGCAGCGAGTAAACATGCAACAAAACAGTAAACAAACGGAGATTCGATGCTTGGAAGCAAGGCCTAGGGATCCTGCTTTCACTAGTGGACACTCTCAACAATGATCACATAATAGGACTACTCTACACTCTTTTGTTGGATGATGAACGCATTGCGTAGGATTACACGAACCCTCAATGCCGGAGTTAACAAGCTCCACAATGCAATGTTCATATTTAAATAACCTTAGAGTGCAAGATAGATCAACATAATTACACCAAGAACTAACATAGCATGCACACTATCACCATCATGCATATGTAGGAGGAATAATACACATCAATACCATCATAGCAATAATTAACTTCATAATCTACAAGAGATCATAATCATAGCCTACGCCAAGTACTCACACGGTGCACACACTATCACCATTACACACGTGGAGGAGGAATAGAGTACTTTAATAACATCACTAGAGTAGCACATAGACGATATTCAACTAGATCACATAAAGAGAGAGATGAACCACATAGCTACAGCGGAGCCCTCAGCCCCAGGGGTGAATTACTCCCTCCTCATCATGGAGACAGCGATGGCGGTGAAGATGGCGGTGGAGACGGCGGTGGAGACGACTCCGGGGGCAATTCCCCACGTCCGGCGGTGCGAACAGAGACTTCTGTCCCCGAATCTTGATTTCGCGATGGCGGCGGCTGGAAGGTTTTCTCCGTATCGTGGTTCTCCGTCGGTGTTTTTAGGTCAGAGAGGCTTAAATAGGCGAAGAGAGGGAGTCGGAGGGGCCACGGGCTGCCCACACCCTAGGGGCGCGCTGGCCCGCGCCGGGGTGTGGTATGGGGCCCCCTGGCTCCCCTCTCATCCTCCTCCGGTGCTCTGGAAGCTTCCGGGAAAAATAGGAACCTGGGCGGTGATTTCGTCCGATTAGAGAATGTTCGTTACTAGGATTTCTGAAACCAAAACAATGAGAAAACAGCAACTGGCCCTTCGGCATCTCGTCAATAGGTTAGTTCGGAAAACGCATAATAATGACATATAATGTGTATAAAACATGTAGATATCATCAATAAAGTGGCATGGAACATAAGAAATTATCGATACGACAACCAGAGATCGCATAGGACCGGGTGCAGCATCGTACAATCTTTTAATTAGCATCCGCTCACCCGACACATGCACCCTCGACTCGATATTCTTGGGCACTGGTGGCCCGTCCTGAGCACGGATAGGTGCCGGCTGGCTGGCAGACTTGTCGTCCTTCTTCTTTCTTTTCCGTCCCTTCGGCTTCGTATTTACTGGGACTGCATTCTCCTCTTCGCAAGCCTTCTTCAGTGTGTTAGGACTGATAACACTTCTCACCTCGGCTATCGGCTGAGTCTCGGTGAAGTCGGCAGCTGGAGGCGTCTCCTGAGAACTGAATAGGCGCCGCTTGTTGCAATAGGTTTTCCCCTCGGCGGCAGCTTGAGAGGGTTGGCTACTGAGATCGTAGTCCACCCCAAAATCGAAGTTGCAGTCAAGGTTGGCAAACGTACTGTCCTCGTACGGACCATCGTTCGGATCCTGTGCCATCTGCATGTCCTCATCCTGTGCCATCTGCATGTCCTCATCAGCTGATGGCGGCACCGTTGGGGTGGTCTTGCCATGGCTTGGCGCCGGCAGGGCTGGGGGTGTTGTCTGTGGGGTGGTGCCCCTCGCCCCCAAACGAATCTGGCTCTTTGGCCAAACCATGGACCAATTGAAGCAATGCTGGAGGGTAAGGACCTCATCTTCGTCGGCACCATGGGGTTGAAAGGGAGGTAGCACGTCGTCGTAGCCGCTAAGCACCCGAACCAGTTGAATCCTATACACGTCGGGTTGCATGGGTCTACCGTGTAACTGACGGTTGCTCGGTTGAACGATTTTGGCCTTGGCAACATCGATCAACTCGCCGTTCACAAACTGCAGGAGAGTGCATGGGACGTCGACGGCGGAGCTCTGCGGAAAACATGTAGGGCGTTAGGGATGGCTAGCTAGTCAAAGGCAAGGATATGGAAGTCATTGGCCGAGGGTTGGTTACCGTGATGGCGTCCAGCTCGGCTAAGGTCGAGGCACCGCCGGCGGCGGGCGTGCAACTGATGGAGTGGCCGCTTGTTGGCGCGGTGCCGGGCGGCGTATTATCCGCAGCGACGGGTGCATTGAGCTGAAGTAATGGCGCCGCGGGAGACACCAACGTTGGCGCCGCGGGAGACACCAAGGTTGGCGCCGCCGGAGCCACCAAGGTTGGCGCCGCCGGAGCCACCAATGTTGGCGCCGCCGGAGACACCATTGTTGCCGCCTGCGGACTCACCGATGGCTCCACGTTGTGGGAGTTGCTGCCCGTGAAACTGGGAACCGGGGGAGGCCCCTTTTTTCCTCCCCTATACCACTCGTCAAGACCGGCAACCAAGGTAGGGATGATGGAGCTAAGCGTCGTGCCCACTTGGTCCTCCACTTGCTGTCGTTGCGTCCTCTGTTGGGTCTCCACGATATGTTGCACTTGTTGCCGCACTTGCTCCTCGACCAATGTCGGGATCTGCGCAACTTGTGCCTTGAGATGTGCGACCTCCTTCTCATCGATGGTGGCCTTTTTCTCCTTTTTCCCCGACTTATAGTATTCTGACCATTTCATAGAGCATCCTTCGCCGACCACACGACCAGCCGACGTCGGCTTACTCAATGGATCCCTCTTCTTGTGGGCATTCAACGCCCTATTTAAAGGGTTGTCCCAAGGGGCACACTGCGAGGAGCTCGTGGACCCCGCGCCGCTACTAGCTTCCTTTTCACTTTCCGCAGCAACCTCCTTAGCCTACGGGAGGAACATGCATGAACCATTTAGAAATTTGGATTCATCAATAAGAATGCAACCATAAAGGAGCTAATTAAGCGGGTGCATTCCTTACCAGAAGAGCCTCAAACTCCTTCACCTCCGGAGTGGTGGTGAGCTCCTTTGTTTTCGGGTCAATACGGTACCGGGCCAGGAGAAAGTTCCTGGTTTGCTTGTTTTTGTATTGCGAGAAGAGGGGCTCGAGGCCGTTCTTCACACGCTCCTCATCCGCGGCGTCCCATTTCGGTTGCGCCACCCTAAAACCGCCAGGACCTAGTTTGTGGGTGCCTAAGTTCAGTTTTCGCATGTCCTTCCCCCACTGACTAGAATCCGACGTTGACTCGCTCTCGCACTTGATCTTGAAATCAGCGTAGTCTTGCTCGGTGATCGAGGGATTTGACTCCTTGATCTTGTCGTAACTCGCACCACTATTAATCATTTTCTTCACTCGGTTCCTCCAACTAGCGAGGGCGGTGCTCATCTTCGTGAGGGCGGCATTGTGCACTTTGTTCCGCATGAGACGCTTTTCTGAGCAGTCCACCGGGAACTCGTATCGTTCGTGCAGCTTCTTGAAGAGGAGGGTGCGCAAATTCGCTCGGTCAGGATGCCTGAGGTTCTCGGTGTTGATCGAGACCGTGCTCCGGAGGATGCACCCGAGTTGGGCAGAGTACCCTTTGACTAAATCAGGGGGCGCCGTTGGATGCCCACTGGCGTTCACTTCGGTGAATGCCTGCTTCACGGTGCTGAGCACATTCGGGCGACGCTCCCTCCGTAGCTTCTTCGGTGCGCCGGTGTCATCCTCGGCGGCACCATCCGTGGTGTCATCCTCGGCGGCACCATCAGTGGTGTCATCCTCGGCGGCATCATCCGCTCGGTACTCTGGATCGGTGCCATCATCCTCGCCGTCGTCGCGGCGAGGTTGTGACTCCATCACCTCCATTTCATCGGTTAGCATCCAGAATGGCTTGCTGCCGCTGCCGCCGGCCTCTTCGTTGTTGGCCATGTTCGAACTAAGTAGGAAAAAATGCATAAAATTAGCGCAAGATTTCACGGAAAAATTGGGCATGACCTATGCTAATTTATGGACATATGAGTGCCCCATTTTCGCCGAAACGGAAATGAATCAACATTTCGGCGATAATGGGCAACTCTGTCGATCCCTGCACAAGAAAATGACACAAATACACGGAAAACAATCTGTTGAGCACCATGGCACATACACAATTGTTCCTCCATATACACCATATGCATCATTAACCATGGGGCGATCTGACAAGCGACAGCGGCCAAGCATCATCAGAAACGACAAAGGCTACCATTAACGACAACGTGTGTGATAGCAAGCGATGACAGCGGCAACAAGCACCATCGGCACCAACGACCAAGCACCATCAGCACTAGTAGCACAGCCGATAGCACTAGTAGCACCGGGGGAACTGTGACAAACACCATCATGCAGATGTAAGCACTGAAAGTAGCGACAAGCACCAGAGCACCAATGACACCATCGGCTTGTCGGGACAGGAGGTGAGGTGTTGCTCACCGTGGTCGCGTGGAGTCTCCGAGAGGTGAGGTGTTGCTCCGGGTCGAGGAAGATGCGGCAGCGGCAGTCAGTGCTCTTGTTCCCAGGCTGGCAGAAGATGATGTAAACTATTAAATGAATAGAAAAATCAGTAACAAATCGGTAACTTTAAGAACCTAGCGTGACAACAATCAACCTAGCAACTAAAATGGTGGTTATTCATATTTGAGTGTACATGTAAAGTACACAATGGTGGTTATTCATTTAAGTGAAAACAATTGTGGTGTTACTTGTACGAGAGGCTGGGAATCAAAACCCCACACATCATCGGCAAAAATACTCCAAATGTCGAACACAAACAATTTTTTCAGCCTTCTAGTTTTGAAAGCCTACGAGACACTTGTATGCTTTCGGCAGAGAAAGGTACCCGAGTTTAAAAATCTCAAATTGTTTTTAACTTGAGGTGTTCTCTCTATTAATTCCTTATTTCTTCTACATTATTAAACCTAAAACTTCACAAGTACAATAGAGACAATATCAATTATAAAAAGTCTTACTCCTGGTGCTCGGGATAGAAAGAGACAGAAGCTTGCATGAAGCTATACTTGATTTCATACACTAATCTAGAGGAGACTTCAAAGCAATCCCTCAGCAAAAGAAATAATGTAGCATATTTACCGTGAGATCTTTAGGGTTCCAACATGTAAGAACATTTTGAACACTTATAAGCTAACCAACATGAAATGCATGGTTGCTACCAATAAAAAACTTAGGAAAATGTGTGGTAAACGGTGTGATTAGAGAGTTTTGCTACTCGATTCTGAACTTCTGACCGATCGGCGATGATGATCACATCGGTACATTGTATAATCATTTCTTTCAAGAAAAGTGAGAGATTGTTGCTCTACTACCGACTAAACTAGCAAAGTATCCATAAGCACAATTTACCATTCAATAGGAGAATGGTGAAGTGGTGCGAACACCAAACATTCATTTTACTACTAATAGTAATAAATGGCTTGAATTACAAAAAATGTGAACATCTGGACACGAGTTTGATTTATAAACAATAGGCTATGGGAAGATTATCCTCATCAAAAACATGTTTCTTTGGATGCATACCATGAACTCGAGAGGGCTCGGCAAGGAAGTCTAGTTTTCTATATAGAATCAACAATTATATTATGCACACAACAAAGCAATATGTGACCAAAGTTGTTGAGCTACCCATACGCTAAGCACTAAGGCATGCATATAGTACTATCATTGAATATCAGCAATAATCTTGTTGTGCTGCATTATGAGAGCAATTAACGTTATTGCATATGACAAAATTAGCCTGCTTCGATTTCAAGTTTAAAAATTAACAGGGGGATTCTTTGGGCTCATCACCTTGAGCGATGTGCGAGTGGTCGAGAAGTGCGGGTGGTCGGGCGGTGCGGGTCGCCTCCTCCCTCTGGTGCTTGGCGCTCCCCTCCACCTGGTGGTGCTCCTCCCTCCCCGGTCTACAGACGTGGGCGGCGAGGCGAAAGCGACGGTGCGATGAGGCGGTGGTGCGGCAAGGAAAGCGCAGGGCGAGTGGAGGGCATGGCGGGCGGGGTTAGGATTAGGGTTCGTGCCAATGCGGGGGAGAGGAGAAAGGCTCGAGCGGGAGAGGAGGATTACACAGTTTGAACGTGGCGCCGAGGGAGATGAGTGCGGCGTCGAAGCTCGTCAGTGGAGAGAGGCGCCGGTGGGAGGGTGTGGGGGCTCTGCTCGCGACGTGTTTGCTCTGCCCGCGACGGTCGCTCGCGTGGGAAGGGTGGTGCTGCTCGGGGGGAGGGTGGCGGCCCAGTCCGGTGGGAGGTCAGCGTGCTTCGGGGAGGGAGTGGCACGCGAAGGGCGAGATCGAGGGGGGCAGTGGCGGCGGAGAAGGAGGAGGTGGCCGATCGAGGAAGAAGAAGAGGATCTGGTCGGGATGGGGAAGAGAGAGGGGATTTTTACGCTAGGTCGACTCCCTTAGCAATAAGCGCACCTCTCGGGGGTGCGCCACTATGAACTTAGCAATAGTGCACCTCTCGGGGAACCCACTTTGCCTCTTTTAGGTTTGGAGTCAAAAGGCAAGCCGTGGGGTTGACATATCCAGCTTTCATAGCTCTGTCCACAGGTGGTTTGTGCAAACCCTGCGCCCAGGTTCGAACACTGGCGGCCCCATTTTCCTTTTCTTTTTAAATTGATTTAACACTATAATAAACATCCAAAATAGCATAATACACCAAAATAAAAGGCATAAATAATTATAATTATGTAGAATATTTAAAATACTATAGAATCTAGAAAATATCCAAAAATATAAATTATATGTCTATTTTGATCGGTACAATGTGTAGATTAACAATATGACATCCATTATTCATACAAGAAAATGATACATAATTATCTTTTCACAATCTTCTTGCCCTTCTTTCTCGCGGTTGAATAATTTAGCCCCGGAACTCCTAGACTTCTTCTCTTGAATGGACGGCCTTTAGGTAGGGTGGTCCTGCTTCTTCTTGTTGTGTATGGTTCTTCATCATCGTCGTCGTCATCTTCCATCTTCGGATCGCCGTACTGGTCAAAGTCTAGCTCGTTGGCGGCTCCATCCATTCCGATGATGCTCCTTTTGCCTCTCCTCACGACAACACGGCTGGGCTTTTGCGGGTCGGTAATGAAGAAGCATTGGTCCACTTGGGAAGCTAGTACCCATGGCTCATATTTCGCGGTGACCTTTGCGCCCGCTGTCTTGGATTTGGCTTCGGGTATAACCATGGTGGTGAAATGCCGGTCTTCTTTTATGACGTTCTTGGCCCACCTGACACGGAACATCGGCACATTCTCTCCGGCGTAGCTCAGCTCCCAGATCTCCTCGATCTTTCCGTAGTATCTCTGCTTGATGTCACCGGTGTAGGACTCCATCGTTACCCCGGAGTTCTGATAATCGCTCTTCATGTCCTTTTCCTCGGTGTAGAATGTGTAGCCGTTGATATCGTACGCCTGAAATGTCATCAGGTTGTGTTCGGCGCCCTGTGACAAGGCGAATATGAGTTTTTCTTCCGCAGAAGAATCCTCGTCTATAGGGTACGTCAGCATCTTGTCCTTGAACCACCGCGTGAAGGTTGAGTTGTGCTCTTTGATTATATCTCCGTCCGTCCTCTGTTGGCCCTGATCACTGTACGTCTTTGCGATGAAGGTTTTGTGCTCTACCACCCAAGGATCGACCACGTCTATGTGTTGTAGCGCGACTAGGTTTGCTCTTTCAAAGTCGGCGATTCGACCCTTGAAGTCGACATGCATTTCGCGGCTACCGTCGCGGTGACCCCATCCAGCGAGCTTCCCGAGATGCCTGTTTACGGGCAGGCCAACGGGGTTCTCGATTTCTAGATAACTCGTGCAGAAGGAGATGCACTCTTCGGTCAGAAAGCCCTTGGCTATGCTTCCGTCTGGACGTGCCCTGTTGCGAACGTACCCTTTGATGACACCATTCATCCTTTCGAACGGCATCATGCTGTGCAGGAACGTCGGCCCCAGTTGGATGATATCCTCCACGATATGTACCAGCAGATGCACCATAACGTCGAAGAATGCGGGCGGGAAGTACATCTCAAGCTCGCACAGTATCACCACGATCTCTTCCTGTAGCCTTCTAAGTTGCCTCACGCCAACAGACTTCCGAGAGATGACGTCGAAAAAGTTGCATAGGCCAAAAAGCGTTTCACGGACGTGCGCGTCCATGATCCCACGGATTGCAACCGGAAGTATTTGCGTCATCAGCACGTGACAGTCGTGAGACTTCATCCCGCTGAACCTCTGCTTCGCTTTGTCTAGGTACCTGCTTATCTTCCCCGCGTAACCGTAGGGAAGTTTTACTCCTAGGAGACAGTCGAAAAACTGCTCGATCTCCTTCTGACTTAGAGTGAAGCACGCGGGGGGGCAGTAATATTCGATCTTCTTGGCCTTTTTGCCCTTGCGACGACTTTGCGTGTCCTCCGCCTCATCATCATCATCATCGTCATCATCATCATCATCATCATTAGGGCGTCCCGCGTGAAGCTCCTCCCTGATCCCAATTGATAGCAAGTCGTACCTTGCTTTCGGCCCATCTTTGGTCCTCTCTGGCATGTTGAGGAGGGTACCAAGCAGACTCTCGCACACGTTCTTCGTGATGTGCATGACATCAAGGCTGTGAGGCACACGTAAGATCTTCCAGTACGGCAAGTCCCAGAAAACAGACCTCGTCTTCCATACCTTAAGCAGCGGCTCCGGCGCCTTTCGCTTCTTCCCCGGCGGTGGGCACTCATTCCAATTTTTCAATAGCTCGTCTATTTGCTCGCCGCTTCTCGTACGTGGCCGTCTTCGGGGTTCGTCTTGACCATCGAACAGATCCTTGCGTTTCCTCCATGGGTCTTCGTCGCGAAGCCACCTTCGATGTCCCATGAACACCGTTTTCGAGGACCCCGGATCTCTATCTAGCTGGCGGTACGTTGTGTCATCCATGCACCTGACGCATGCATTGAATCCGTGGACCACCTGCCCCGCGACATATCCGTAACCGAGAAAGTCGTGCACCGTCGTGAGCAGCGCGGCTCTCATAGGGAAATATTCTTCCGCGGCGGCGTCCCACGTATTGGCAGGCGCGTCCCATAGCGTGGCTAGCTCCTCTTTCAGAAGCCCCATATACAGATTGATGTCGTTCCCTGGTTGTTTCGGCCCTTCAATTAGCATACTCATTTGAATGTACTTCCTCTTCATGCACAACCAGGGGGGAGGTTGTACATCCACACAAACACGGGCCATGTGCTATGCGTGCTGCTCTGGCTGCCAAACGGATTGACTCCATCGGTGCTCGCGCCCAGCCTTATGTTCCTAGGATCGTCCCCAAATTCTGGGTACTCGAGGTTCAACGCATTCCACTGGCTAGCATCCGAAGGGTGTCTCAACATCCTGTCCTTTTTCTTTTTCTTCGGATCATCAACGTCATCTTCTCCCTTCCTCATCTCCGCGTGCCAGCGCATTAGCTTTGCTTGCTTAGGATCCGCGAAATACCGCTGCAGACGAGGAGTGATCGGAAAGTACCACACCACCTTCCGAGGAGCTTTCTTCCCCTTCTTGTACCGACTGACGCCGCACTCCGGACATATGGTACACTCCGCGTGCTCGTTCCGATAAATGATGCAATCGTTCAAGCACACATGATATTTCACATGCGGTAAATCCAGAGGACACACGATTTTCTTGGCCTCCTCGATACTAGTCGGACACGTGTTACCTTTGGGAAGACGTTCGTGCCAGAATGACATGTTGTCGTTGAAGGATGTGTCGGTCATTTTGTGCTTTACCTTCATCTGCAGAGCCATGAGCGTTACTTTCAGGCGGGTATCCTCCGGCCTGCATCCTTCATACAATGGAGTAACCGCGTCTACCTCCAGTTGATCCATCTTGGCTTTCTCTCGGGCGGCAGCTCTTGCGTTACTCGTCTGCTTGAGAAGCAGCTCTTGAAGATAAGGGTCCTGCACCCAGTCCATCGACGATGGTCCATCGTCTTCATCTTCATGATCTTCATCATCGGGTCCTCCATCTTGATCTTCCATATCATCGGGTCCATGATCTCCTACATTGTGATCATGATCATGGCCGGGATCTTCTACATCCTGATCATGTCCGGGAACTTCTACATCCTGATCACCTCCTTCCTTATTTCTTGTTGAAATCCCATGGACAAATTCATAATCATCTTCGTCGCCTTCCCACCGATAGCCATCCATGAAACCACGCACGAGAAGGTGGTCCCGTACCATATCGGCTTTAGGGTCCATAAGGCTCGTCAGCTTGCATCTTCGACACGGACATCTTATCTCCTTTTGGTTATTTCTAATCATCTCGGCCGTCGCAGCTTTCAAAAACCTAGCCACAACGCCTTCGCTCATCATGCGGACCATGGTCGCCTGCGGGTATAGAGAAAATGGATATCTTAGCATACCAAAAGAAAATTTTGGCATGACCTTCCCTAAAAATAGGACATATGTATATGCGTAGTATGCCCACTATTCGCCGAAACGGA